>AWOL01S0069001.1:52973-81062 GCA_000715115.1 Nicotiana otophora
GCTTGCCCCATTCTCCTTGGAATCTTCATAAGTTTGCGATGGAATTTCATGGCATGAATGATTAACAACATTCTTCTCCCTTAATTCCTCCTTAATCGTGCCAAATTTCCTATGTACCCATTCAATTGTAGATTCCTTTTTATTAGACTCCTCAATCCCAGTAACAGTAGGATTAGGAGCAACTTTTTCCACAATTTGCACTTCATTCTTTTTCGGAGAAGTTTTCCCAATAGAACTAGGATTTGCCTTCTTTGCCTTATTCTTCTCCTTATTTAATACCTTTTTTACAACTTCCTTTTTTATTTGCTTTTGCATCTCGATTTCACCTTCTTATAACAAAGCAAATTGATTGCTTATTTTTACTGGATCATTCTTCTCTTCTTTCCCAGTACCAGCAACATTACTGGTTGTCCCATTTCCTTTTGACTCCTTGTGATTATATGTTGGCTCAGTAGACACAGCCTCATCATTGTCGATTATGTATCCTCTACTGTCTCGTTGATATTTGTTCTTCCTCCTTTGCATCCATCCATTCTTGGTAACACTTGGTGCAGGTTTGCCCAGCACTTTTCCACTTGTCAATACCTTTGTTGAAGCAGTTGCAGTCCTAATCATCTCACATTGCATCACAACAACCTTCTCCTTATTCTGATCCTCACCCCCATCATTGAACTTCTTATGTAACTCTGGATGAATAATCCAGCATTCCTTTTTATTATGCCCTTGCTTCTTACATGTCTTACAGTACTTAGGCATATAATCTTATTTGATTTTATTCCATTTCAATTCCTGAGGGCCAGTTTGATCTTCTTCTTCTATAATTTTAATCCTTTGAGGCAATGTGGCTAATAAGTTTACTTCAACTTTAACCTTAGCACAATTAGGTCTTGTGCCATTTTGAGTGGCCAAATCAACATGAAGAGGCCTGCATACAGCATTAGCTAACGAGAACACAAAGTCCTTACCAAAAAGGTTAGGAGGGAGATCCAGAAATGATATCCACGCAATAGCAATAGGTGTTTCCTCATGTGGCTTCCACCATGGATTCCACTTGGTGCATCTCATATGCTAGAAATCTCCTTGTGCTTTCAAGTAAAATGTCGGCTTGGACAATAGATGAATATAATCCTCCATAAGAGATAGCTTGATAAGAACATGTGTATCTTCAATCAACCCAATCGAACATGGACCTTTAATCTCACACTGAATAGGAATAGCTTTCCTTAGTTCATGAATTGCAGGTTTTCCATAAGAAACTTTTCCCAACACTGCCAGTTGTAATCCTTGTTGCTAGATAGATTGTTTTACTTCACTCTTCTTCCATCGAACAAGAGGCTCGCCATGTAAATACTCCACAGGTTTGAGTTGCACATTAGGGTTCTGCATGGAGGCATTTAATTCTTGTAGTTTTAGCAGATTTGGGTACTGTTGGATTAAACTAGGGTTTATAGATGTTTGGGAGGGTTGTATAGAGTTGAGATACGACTGACCAAACTAGGGTTTAGACGTTCAGCATAGGGTTTTTCATGAGAGAGATGCGTAGGGTTTAGGGTTTCAGGTTTGTTTGGGCCAGATTGTAAAATACACAAAATTAATTAAACAAAATAAATTATTAAAATGGCTAATAAATAATAATAAAATTTATTTAGGAAATTAAACACTTAAAAATAATAACTCATAATAATATAAAAATAAAAATTCTATTTTGACATAAATAAAATAGTAAATGCAATTATTATGAGAATATAGGCTATTATGGTAAATAATGTAAATAGCAAGTAGAAAATAATTATATACAGGAAGTAAAATATTATTGAGTATTCATATGGGTATAAACAATTAATTTGGATGATTAAATCACTCAAAATATTTTGATAGAGTAATTAATAAATATTTAACAATTAAAAATGCAATAAATCAATTTTAAAAACAT
This sequence comes from Nicotiana otophora, assembly GCA_000715115.1. Taxonomy (NCBI): domain Eukaryota; kingdom Viridiplantae; phylum Streptophyta; class Magnoliopsida; order Solanales; family Solanaceae; genus Nicotiana; species Nicotiana otophora. The sequence continues at coordinate 54,907 of AWOL01S0069001.1, forward strand.
TAAAAAATTATAGAAACTACTTACATGACCTCTATAAATTGGGGATAATGCAAAATAATATTTTGAAAGTATGTGGAATATTTTAGAAAATGTGAGGGCAAAATTGAGTACCAACAGCTGCCCATCTTTATCCGGGAATGATGAAAAACTTATCGGGTAAAGAAAATGATAATCAATTTTGTCCGAATGAGTGAGGATAGGGGTATGAGGCGCTTTAAAATATGATGGCTGAAGCCCGATTCTAGAGTTGCCTACATATCCCTAATTTTATGGGAATCAGACCACGTGTAGTTCTGGATCCGACAGCGGACAAGGCCGCTAGAGTCGTCATGAAGAGATCGTCTGTAGTAAAGAATGATTTTTCTCTGGGTGGATTAATGTCATAAATGGTTGATAATTCCGGGCAGAGGTATTGAAGGCGATAGTGCGAAATCGAACGTTATGGATGCATGAAACGATACGTTAGTGAGGTTACGGGAGAAAAATAATCCATTGCTGGTTATTGTTTACTTTTGTGACAATTAGAGGATGTGAACGGAAACTGGAGCGAGAATTGCTCATGCTTTTAGAATGGTTATCTTCCGATTTACCTACAAAACTTAAAATACGATGCATGCGAATATATATAGTTATTACGAAAATTTAAACATGATGCAGATTCTCTTTGGACTATGAGAATTGTCTTCGGACGATGAGAATGATGTCCTTAGACCATGACGTCCTGGGCCATGAGGCATATGATAAAGGATTCATAGGCCATGAAATGATGTCCTCGGGCCTTGAGAGTGGTTCCTCTGGACTATGATGCCTTTGAATAATGATATGCAGTTTTGACAGATCCTTAAGCCATGGAATGGTGTCCTGAGTCTATGAAGATGACGCCTTCGGACAATGTGCCAATATTTTAGCCCATGAAATGTAGAGATGCGCAGATATTGATTATTCGATAGAGGAAATAGGCAATGCTTAGCCATATGCGAGAATGAAGTAAGGAAGTACTTACCCTTGTGTGAGATGAGGGCAGTGTTTAGCCCTATGCAGATAATAAGGGAAGTGTTTAGCCCTATGTTAATGAAGGCAGTGTTTAGCCTTATGCAATGATGGAGGCAGCGCTTAGCCTCATACGATGTGATGAGGGCAGTGCTTAACCCTATGCAAATGAAGATAGCATTTATCCTTATGCAATGATGGAGGCAGTTCTAAGCCCTATGCAGAGAAAGGCAATGATTAAATATGAGAGAGGAAAGTAATTCTTAGCTTGACGCATTTAGGCTTTGGTAGCATCTATCTATGCGAAGATAGCGGTCTTTGTTATGCATCCCTTGCGGATACATTGGATAATGTTGTATTTGTTATTCCTGAATCCAAAGAAAAAATATAAGTTGGGGGGGAAAGGTTGGTTCGTGCTTTCGATTCCTCGTTTTTCTCTTGCTCCTGTCTTGGCGCTTCGTGCTTGAGTCACCTTGGGTAGCATTTGGTTGTTACAGAAATGGAATTTATGAAAATATGCATTTTCAATAAATTACTTGTAAGAGATGCAGTTGTTTAAAGGATAATGCATAAAATAAATAATTTAGTCGAATCATAGGCCGTGACATGCTTTGAGACATTGCGACATCCTTATCATGGAATTTTGAGGATTCCCTCAAAATTCTGCCCCAGTTTTGACATATACTTCCAGCGGTACTCTTTTGGCAATCCTTGACGTAATGAGACTAAGGAAACTCAAATTCTTGTCCCAGTTTTCGACCATGGAGGGGAATGAAGATTTTATTATAATATGACCGAACTCACAGGGCTGCCTACGTATCCCCTCTTAAACGGGAATTAGATCAAGCATAGTTCATGTTACATCAAGAAGAAGGTGCAAATACAATGTTAAACATAATATCCTTTGACAGTGTCAGAATTGATAGGTTTTGGCCATATCTCTCCATCCATTTATGCTAGTATAAGTGCTCATCCTGTCAGCACTCGATCAACCATGTAAGGAGTTTTCCAATTAGGTGAGAATTTTCCTTTCGCTTCATCTTGGTGTGGAAAACTTCGCTTCAGCACCAATTGCCCCGCTATGAATTGCCTCGGTCTAACCTTCTTGTTGAAATCCCTTGCCATTCTATTATGGGAGAGTTGACCGTGTCACACTGCGTTCAACCTTTTACCGTCAATGAGAGCCAATTGTTCGTATTGGCTCTGTACCCATTCTGCATCGCTAAGCTCGGCCTCCTGTATGATTCTTAAAGAAGCAATTTCTACCTCAGCGGGTATAACGGCTTCAATACCATAGACCATCAAATAAGGAGTTGCCCCAGTTGAGGTTCGGACTGTGGTGCAGTACCCGAGCAGAGCAAAGGGACAACTTCTCATGCCACTGCTTGTAACTGTCTACCATTCTCCTTACTATCTTCTTGATGTTCTTGTTGGTGGCTTCTACAGCTCTTTTCATTTGTGGCCTATATGTTGTAGAGTTCCGGTGTTTGATCTTGAATGTTTCACACATGGCTTTCATCAAATCGCTATTGAGATTGGCGATATTGGCGGTAATGATCGATTCAGGAACTCCGAACCGGTAGACAATACTGTCCCGGACAAAATCTGCCATGACCTTATTTGTCACGGCTTTGTAGGATGCAGCCTCGACTCATTTTGTTAAGTAATCAATGGACATCAAGATAAATCTATGCCCGTTGGAGGAAGCAGGCTCGATTGGTCCAATGAAATCCATGCCCCAGGCGGAGAAAGGCCATGATGAACTTGTCACATTGAGTTCATTGGGTGGTACTCGTATCATATCAGCATGCACCTGACACCGGTGACACTTCTGTACGTATTTGATGCAGTCAGTTTCCATGGTCATCTAGAAATATCCTACCATTAATATCTTCTTGGCTAGAACGAATCCATTTATGTGAGGTCCGCAAATCCCGGCATGTATCTCTTCGAGCAACCTAGATGCTTCCTTGGCATCAACACATCTTAGCAATCCTAAGTCAGGAGTCCTTCTGTACAGAATTCCTCTGCTATGAAAGAAATGGTTAGCTAACCTCCGAAGTGTGTGCTTTTGAGTGTGTGTAGCGCTTTCCGGGTATTCTCCTTTCTCCAAATATTCCTTGATATCGCGAAACCATTGATTCCTGTCGAACTCTTCTTCGACGTGAGCGTAGTATGCAGGATGCTTACAAACTTCTATTGGGATGGGATCAGAAGACATAGTGGCTAGTGCATATACGAACTCGTTCTGGATTCTAGGAACATGATTGAACTCTATCTTCGAGAATCTTTTGATCAAATCCTGCACACAGTGTAAGTATGGAAATATTTTGGTATTCTTAGTGGCACATTCTCCAAGTACCTGATGTATTAGTAAGTTCGAATATCTCATTACCAGTAACTCCTGAATGTTCATGTCGATGGCCAATCTGAGTCCCAAAATGCAAGCCTCGTATTTTGCCATATTGTTGGTGGATGGGAACCTGAGTTTGGCGAATACCGGATAATGTTGACCAATTTCTGATACTAGGATAGCTCCAATACCCACTCCTTTGAAGTTTGCAGCTCCGTCGAAGAACATCCTCCAACCATCATATGCCTCGGCAAAATCTTTACCTATGAAGGACACTTCCTCGTCGGGAAAATACATTTTTAATGGTTTGTATTCCCCGCCCACTTTTTCCAGGTGATCGAAAAACGCCTGACCCTTGACTATTTTCTGAGTCACATAAACGATGTCGAACTCGCTTAGTAATATCTTCCACTTTGCTAGCTTTCCCGTAGACAAAGTGCGTGGCTTCTAGTATAATCGCATATGCGGTGGGCTTGGCCGCAGATGCAGAGCCACAAGTGCGGTTGAAGGGCCGCAGAAGCGAAGTGGATAGCTCCTGGAGAATTTTGTAGGTGCAGGCCTTAGACCGCAGGAGCGGAGAAGGAGGTGCGGTCAAGTTTGCACAGGTGCGAAAGATAGCTTGGTCAAGGGAGCTTCGCAGATGCACGTTGATTTCCGCAAAAGTAGATGCACTTCGGCGAGATATGCTCCACAGAAGCAGAAATGTGGCTGGTTCGGTATAGGCCAAAGAGGCGGAAGGATTCCGCAAGTGCGGACCCGTAGAAAGGGGAATTGGACCACAGAAGCGGTAGGTCGGGGACTTAAGTGAAATGCGCAGGTGCGCGATTTGGATCGCAGAAGCGGAAAAATAGGACACACGTGTGAAATCGGTGGGCAGTGTATTAAATCGAGGGTTTGAGTTATTTCTCTCATTTTGGACTTGTGGAGCTCGGCTAAGGGCGATGTTTGGAGAGTTTTCACCATAATTTAAGAGGTAAGTGAAGTTTAATCACTTTTATTGATAAATATTGACTACCCATCGATTATTACACCTAGTTTAGGTGAATTTGGAGTGAAATTTGGGGATTTTAGACTACGTTATTTGAGGGTGAGATTTGGTGATTTGGGGATCGATTTGTGGATGGAATTAGATAAAATTAGTATGTTTGACTTTTTGGGTTGACTTTGCATGTATGATTCAAGATCTTAGATTTATCTTTTGGAATTATTTCCTATAGCTATTATTGATGGTATTAAGTTGCTTTGGCTTGATTCGAGTCGCTCGAAGGATGATTCGCGAGGCAAGGGATTATTGGAGTATTGATTTGTGCGCTTTGAGGTAAGTAACATAGCTAAACTTGGATTTGAGGGTATTTAACCCTGAAAACTATGTTATAAGGAAGGTATTGGGGGAACGTATGCGTTTGGTGATGGACATGTGTACGTGCACCGGTGTATTCATGGTTTGAGGAGGTTTTTAGACTATTACCGAACTTGTTTTGCTATCATACCTTGTTGTGCCTGTGTTTTCCCTACTTGTTCGATTATTTACACTATGATTAATGTTAGACATTTGTCTGTTCTGAGCTATGCGCCTTGATTGTACACATGCTCTCAGTCATGATACTATATCCGTATATGATATCTCTATCTCAGTACTTGCTTATTTGATTCCTCACTTGTCGTAAATGCCTCTTATGTGCACCATTGTTGATTTGAGTATTGTCAGATGTGATTATCTGAGACTTGTATAATTTATGACTGAGTTCGGTCCATAGAGCTGATTTGGTATTGACTTTGGAGGTAACGCGTACGTCAGGCCCATATTGGGCTAAGTATTATTATTTTGATGCGACGCGTTCACCAGGCCGCACTATTGGGCTATACGATTTTGATTAGCGTTGGGCAGGTTCCGCCCCTCCGGAGTCTGATATACCAGCAGTGGGTGCAGGCACAGTGTTTCATATACATACTTGATGATGGGCAGTGAATATTGATGGATCCACTGTGACATTGTTGATTGACATGTAGGCATAGAGACGTACCTTCCTCATGCTAGTTGGTAAATGAAATGCATTATCTGTGTTGGGCTTTAACTCCTATACTTGAAAGCATGTCTAAATTTCTGAAATGTGAACAAGTTGAATATCATATCATTGAGCTACTTGTTTCCACTATTTTTCCTTTATATTTTGAACAGATATCGGTTATTGATATTGGCATATGACTATTGTTCTGAGCTCGTCACTGCTTTCAGCTCAAGTTTAGTATTGTTACTTATTGAGTACATGGGATCGGTTGTACTCATACTACACTCCGTACTTCATGTGCAGATCCAGGTACATCTGGTCAAGATGATTTACAGACTTGAGTTATTGCAAGCTTTTGGGAGACTACGAGGTAGCTGCTATGTCATCCGCAGTCCTTGAAGTTCTCTTTCAGTTATTTTTATCTTTACTGTTCTATTGTTCAGACAGTTGTATTAGAGGATTTTTCTTGTATATTGTTATTCAGTAGTGCTTCTGTACTCGTTAACACTAGGTTTTGGGGGATGGTTGTAGCAGTTTTACAGTTATATTCTCAAATATTCCATGATATTTTTCCTCTTAATTTATTGGACCGTGTTTATTCGACTTCATTGTTATTATGTGATTGTTGGCTTACCTAGTGGGTTAGGATTAGGTGCCATCACGACTAATGGATTTGGGGTCGTGACAATAACACCAAAAATTAACTCCCTGTCAAACTTATGAACTCTCCAATTCTTCAACTTGCCAACTTTCGACAAATAGGTCTAAAATATTTGAAGAACCTCCAAATCCAAAATCGAATACATACCCAAGTCCAAAACTACCATACGAACCTATTGAAACCATCAAATCTCGATTTCGAAGTCGTTTACCCAAAAGTCAAACCTTGCTCAATTCTTCCAACTTAAACTTCCAAATTGAGAATCACTCTTCCAAATAAATCTCAAACCACTCGAATATCGAAGCAAACTATACATGAAAGTCATAATTCATCATATGAAACTACTCAAGGTCTCAAACCGCGGAACGGAATGCCAAGGCACAAAACAACTAGTCGGATCGTTATAGTTGAGTTCGTGAAATTCTGTAATTTCTATTGTATTATATAATAGTGTTCGATTTTATCCTGTGAGGAATTAATCTAAAGCTTGGACAATTGTGAGGGGATTAAATTCTTTAAGAAAATATATTTTTTTGTTGGGCTAGAAACGTTTTCTTACTGTTTTGTGAAACTTTTGACTTGGTCATTTGAGTGATAACAGATTTTCTTTATTGATCAAGCAAAATTTGCTGGATGGGTACAAAAATCAAGCTTTGAATTTTTATGAGCATTATATTTTTGGTAAATAGACAACGGTAAAATTCAGCAAGGAGGCAGAGCACAAGAACAGAGACAAGTTAGATTATATATATTTCGACTTGTGGGATCCAAACAGAGTTCGCTCCAAGAGTGGTGTCATGTGTTTTATAACTTTTATTGATGATTACTCAAGAATAATTTGGGTGTATTTGCAGAAAGCAAAAGATAAGGCATTTCTGAAATTTGTTAAATGGAAGACGATAGTAAAGAGACAGATAGAAAACAAAGTTAAGCGTCTTCGGATTAACAATGGATTGAAATTTTGTAATGCAGAGTTCAATGATTTTTGCAATGGAAAGGGCATAGTGAGACACTAAACTAGTGTAGGAGCACCACAACATAATGGTATTGCAGAATATATCAACATAACGCTTTATGATAGAGCATGAATCATGCTTTCACACTCATGTATTAGCAAGAATTTTTGGCTGAAGCGATCAATACTGCTAGTTATTTGGTCAACACATCTACGTCCACAACTATTAAGTTCAAAACTCCTTTTGAGGTATGGTCCAATTCGCATGTTGGTTATACAACTTTGAGGATATTTGATTGTCCTACTTATGCTCATGTGAGCAATGACAAACCCGAGTAGAAGGCAAAAAAGTACATATTTCTAGGGTATGCAACTAGAGTGAAATGTTACAGGTAGTAGTGCACAAATCAGAAGACTCCAAGGTTGATTATTAGCATAAATATGATATTCAATAAATTTGCCTTACTGGACCATCAGAGGGAGTGGGCAATAGCATAAATAATTCATGTTTTCAATAACAACTTAGAGCTAAAAGTTAAATCTATACTAGCTCAGCCTAGTAGTTCAGAAGTAGAGGAAGTAAAGGAGGTACAAAACATGATCAAGATGATGATGTTGATGCACTTGTACAATATCAACCATATAACATTGCAAAGGCAGAGAGAAGTGAATGATCAATCGACCACAAAAATTTATAAACGTAGTTAATGGGAATCTTCATGAATATACAAATCCTGTGGGATTTGCTTTGGCAATTGTAGAGTTCGTTGATGTGCTTGAATGTAATAGCTATCTAGAAGCTATTTTGAATGCAGAAGCAGATCGATGCATTAGTGTTATGGCCGAAGAAATTACCTAAACTTGGTTGATGTGTGCGGCAATGGATAGAGCCAAGGCGAGGGCTAAGGACCAGGCAGAGAGACATTGTTCTTGTTGATGAAGAGAACTCAAGCCAAGGGCAAGATAATGTTAATTGTGTCTTGAATTAATTTTAAGAAACCCATAATCCGTATAGGTTTGGAAATTCTATTGGGAATGGAAAATTTATTGTCCTTGTCGGATTAGGAATACCTTTCTCTAATAGGTTTAGGACTATTTGATATCTATATATAGAAGTTGTAGTTGGAGATTCTATAAATTGTACTGTGCTTTTATTCTAATTCATAGTAGAAAACTTTCTCTGCTTCTGCCCCGGGAACTAAGTTTAGCCGAACCTCGTTAAATCCTTGTGTTATTTTTTTAATTTGTTTTCTGCGTGATTGTATGCTAGTTAATCTACGATCTTCTGCAACAGATTCCTACCGCCAACGGAGAAGGATAGAAATCTACCAATAACTGCTTTTTCATAACTTTCATGATTTTAACGAACTTTACATTATTTTTTTCTTTTGTGGAATGCAATTCCTAAGAAAATATATAGCACAATTAAATATTTGAGGCTAAACACTGTTCGAGGAAATTTAATATATTTATGCACAATTTCTTTCATTAAATTATCACCAATTAAAATTTGAAGATCTTATACCGCATGTAAAATTAAGTTTTGCACAAACATATATGCTAGTAATAATAAAACATTAACATTCGAATATTAAACGTGATAATCTTGTCCTATCTTACGTTACCATGACTTTAGTAATTGAAAATGCACATGGAGATAGTAATGGTAATTGGAAAGAAGAGGGGACCGATCTGTAAGATTTTTATTAACTTGATCCATTAATGAACCAAATAAGTTATTGACTTATCATAATATGTCACGCTTAAAAGAAAATTCTAATTTTTTAACGTAACCTACATAGGATTTTCATGATGAAGAGTTACTTTTGTTATTTCATTATACCTTTCCTTTATACTAGTTATAAAAAAAATACAAGATGTATTTGAATTCGAAAATTCAAATTTTTTTAAATTTTAAAGCTCGTTTTCACGTAAAACAAGGTTACATAAAAAGAAACGAATGGAATATATAATGGTGATTCACAGCCAAACATGCTAAATATTCCCAGAAGAAGCAATCAGAGAAAATCATGTGTGACATCTTTTCTTTCAACCGAAGAGGATTGTAATTTACAAGTAATATACAAATTTCACCTAAGAGCAAAATGTAATAAAGTACTCAAGAAAAACGTTTACAACATCTATCTTTTCAGAATTCTGCAGTAATGAAAGAGAAAACAAAGGTAGATACTTTTCTCTCAAGCAGAAAAGACTGCATTGATAGCAAGACTAATCTCATTCTGAGGCTCAAAAACCCTATTCTGGATCATCATATCATTAGTCTTGACTTCTCCTATCTCATCTTTATTCTAGAAGAAGACCCTTGAACCTTTTGAGCCAAAGCTGAGAAATTAGAGAAAATTTTAATTTCTTCTCCAACAGCAGCAGCTCCAAATTTTCGTGAATTATTGAACCAACATAGCAATATCAGCCATGGCACTGAATTTTTCTTGAAATGGAACCTCTAATTAAATTGGTTCTGTTTAGGCTTTTTTTGATGGGTTAGGAATCTTGCGTTTGGCCTTTTTATAGGAAAAGACCAAAGAGTGTGTTTCATACTCGCTCCCGTTCACTTGTAGTTGTCCACTTTGGACTTTTCGCATACCTTAAGAAACAATAAATGAAATACGTGTTTTACAATTTTATCCATAATAAAGATAGCATTTTCAAAAGTCTTATGAAATGATTTGGGGAATAAGTAGTTGATGATAAGGGTAAAAGAAGAAAAAAAAAATGTCTTTCTTTTAATTTAGTATAATGGACAAGTAAAAATAAAAATATATTTTTAGTATTCGACAAGTAAAAGTGTAAAACGGAGTAAAATGCAATGGATAAGCTTTCCACTTTCCCATGTTACTAACAACGTGTGAGAAGTATTATTTAATTTGGTTTTGTTGGGTAATGCGGTCTTGGGGGTGTCTTTTATGGCTTGGTGTGCGACATTGAAATCCACTTATCTAAATTCCAATTGTTTTAGGGAACGTGCACATTGTTTTTCTTTTCATTTTTCCAACTTGTTCCCATTGTACATTTTGATTCTTTAGACTAACGACTTATATTCTTAAAAACTTTTCATACTCAAATTATTTTTCTTGAATTAAAATATTTTTATATAATGTAAATTATAAAAGATTGTTATTTACTCACTTATGTAGTTTCTAATTATATAAAAACAATTATCTTAAAATATGAGAAAACCGATGTTCAAATTTACAAATAAAAAAATTTGTTAGACTAAAACAACCCAAGATACTCGTAACATGATGTAATATTGTCTATTTTACGGGTAAACTAACGTTCAAATTCACAAATAGAAAAATACATCACTTATTTTACTTGTACGTCACCTTTTTTTTTTATCTAAAGGATAAGTTAGAATTATTATTAAGATTAAAAGAAAACCAATTAGGTCTTACGGATAATGCGCAGTTATTCACAAGATTCTTTATATATTTGGAGGGATTAAGTGCATGAACAGAAGGAACACATTATAAGTTGACGATGATTACATAGACTTTCCTACCGTACATAGTGTATTACCCAAAAGTTAGATCTACGTTCATACAATTAGTTTTGTAATGAAGTATGGTTAATCTTAGCCAATATTAATATCCAAATAATAGCTAGATCAAGTGTATTTATAGAAAATATCTCACGTGTGCTGACGAATAGCAATAAATAATAACATTAATGGTATAATGAATGACTGAAGTTTATGAAAGAGATCAATAAAAAATAATCAATGACATTCAAGTAAATAAATGAGTAGAAGTCATCCGACAAAGGTGACATTCCCCAATAATTCCTGTGACAATGATGAATGATGATAAGTCTTTCAATATTGCGTTCCTTCTTATAAAGATGTAAAAAGGTTAACTTTGTATGTATATGATAAAGAGAGAATCTTCAGAGAATGTCAATATGTTGTTCTTTACAAAACGTGTCTAATCTCCCTCTATAACTACATATCTTTCTATTTATAAAGGTGCATGAGCCACAAAATCATAAATAGTACAACTGGAAGGAATATTCACTGGAATATTCTCTAGGGAACACTAATCCTAGAACTAGCTGTTACTACTTTTCGAAAAGGAGTGTTCGTCCTTGTCCTCATCTTCTATCGAGTTCCTTCGACCTCGTCGATGATTCGTTATCTTCTCGCGACGTCGACCCTCTGAGGTCAAGTCATTGTATCGTATCGACGACACGTGGCAGCCTCCGAAGGCTTCTTACATATCAACTTGGTCAACATGTAAAATGATATTTTTCGCCCATATAGTTAGTCCCTCCGCTTGTTGAGGTCGTCCTCATGGCGAGTTCAATGAGCGGATAGCAGCGGTCGTAGTCGTTGTGAAAAGCGGGCAACGTGGCATTTTGGAGACCATATATTTCAAAATCTTAATCTTCCCGGGTGATTCAATGGAACTATCTCTTCAAGGAAAAGACGTGACGTCATGACATCGTTATTCATGATGATGCATGTTCCCGATGCGCTGCATTAACACATGCGCGGCTTCTGATTGGTTCTGCCATTTTGATTCTCATGGCAATCATGACGAGCCATTTCGGATTCGGTGCCCCTCCTATATAAATAGGGAGTGTTTCTTCAAGTTTTACCTCCCTTGAAATTGCTTTTGCTTTCACTTGTTTCTCTAGCTTACAATCTCCGAGTTTTCTTCCTATGTTCTCAGCTTTTTGCTCCTTCTTTAAACTCTATAGCCATGTCAAGTCTAATTTTTATGCTAACGAGGAGATTCAGCCTGTCCCACTGGCTATTGTGGCTCCTGCTCATGGGGGAGATGCCACCTCCACCGTTGAAGAGGAGGCTCTCCCTTCAATGGAGGAGATTATCCCCTGTAATCCTGATGCAAAACCTGATTTGTAGCGGCCACCAAAGGTAGTCACTAAGGTTTTCCCATCCTCTTTGACGACTGAGCGCTTAGCGAAATTCAAAGTTAAATATGGCATTCCCAGTCAATTAGAACTCATACCTGCAGGCGAGGACGAAGTGGATACCCATCACCCGGGGTATTGTGCTCTCTATGCCTATCCTTTCACTGTTGGTTACTCTATTCCTCACCCGCCTCTGGTGGAGGAATTCTATCATTACTACCGAGTCTGTCCGGCCCAGCTCGCCCCCTATGTATGTAAGGTGACTAAAATGTTGTTGAAGTTCACCGAGCTGGCTGGCATCGAGGTCTCAATGCGACATCTAATTCATCTGTTCGCGCCCAACTTTTTCGAGGCATGATGCTAAATCTACAACATCATGGAGGCAAGTGTTTGGTGGTAAAAATGGATAACAAAGGTAGTCGACAATTGTGGCTCAAATTTTTCTTTGTCAAAATCGAGGTCGTCATAGACAATGTTGCAGGTTTCCCTGAGTCATGGAACCGCAAACGTAAGTATTCATATTCTTCGCATTTAACCGTCGTTCATTTCAAGTTCGTGGAATAATCCTCCTCGTTTTGTATCTACCGATCAACCTCATCAGCTGGTGATGAACCTCGCTGATTGGGTCAGGCAAGTCCTCCCTTGTACTGTAGGGATACGTTACTGAACAAGCTTCTGGCAAAAGCTCAAACCGGCCCTTCCCTAAACAAGTACCTTCATTCTTTTAGTCGATGTCACACTTGTACTTGCTTATATTGTTATGCTCACCTTTTTATACTTCCTCTAGGTTCTGTCAGGGGGATTACAAGAAGGAACAGGGCGCCTACGCTTTCGTTTAGGAGGAGGAGGAATGCCGTACCTCCACTTCTGCCCTTCGTTCAACTTCTACGCCAGCTCCTCCTTTGGCTCCTCCCTGTATTGAAGACGAGGAGTTTTTTTTCGCATGACGTGGATCTAAGGCCGAGGAAAAGGAAGGTCGTTGACAAGGGAGATGGTGTACCAGTGGTAAGCAATTTATCATGGATTCCTCCTGAGGCCCTAGAACGCGGCCCTTTAATGACGTTGGCCGAGGAGGATGTGAGGGTAGCCTCGGATGTGTCTAACTTGGCAGAACTTTATTTTGTGGCTTCCCCTCGACCTGACGCGGTGGTTGAGACTGTAGGTGATAATGTTCCCTCCTGTCCTGGATGTGGGGAGGCCTCGTCTTCTGGGCCAACTCAAGAATATTCCCACGTTGACAAAGGGAACAAGTCGATACCCGCCGAATAGGAAGATATGCGGGTCGAGTATGATGGTGATAGTTTCGGCTCCGACCTTGATCCTAAGTACCTCGCGATGATTGATAGTGAGACTACTCAGATTGAGGTTAGGATAGAAGGGGTATCAAAGACTATTACAATCCTCATGGTTAACGCCCTCGGGCGTCTTTGTTCTGAAGCTGAGCATGAGATTCTTAGGGGACTGAGAGACAATACCTTGTCGAAGAGCATCGCCGGTCTTGCTCTTAGGGTAAGTACCCTCTTATTTCATTCTCTTTTCTTTGTGTTGGTTCTCTTCTTAGTTTTATAAACTTTTTCTTTGGTTTGCAGACCAACATCCTGGAAATTGAGAGTGTGCGAAGAGAAAGAAACAAAAGGAGATCTACCAGAGATTGAGGACTAAGTACGTCGAGTTCAATAAAGGTATAAGGAGGCTCAGAGGCGGCTTCGTCAAGAGGGCGACATATCTACTTTGAGGGAGGAGCTGAAGAATAAAGATGACGAGTTGATGGCATCCGTAGTACGATTAAGCGTTCTCGAGGGAGCGTTCAGGATGAAAGAGGAGGATCTTGAATTGAGTAAGGGCATGGAGGCCCAATGCAGCGACCTCCAGAGCTAGGTGGTCCAACTGCAAAGTCAGTTGGGCGGGTACCAGTTTGAGATGGATGCTCTTAAAGGGGAGGTCGCTAAGAAGCAGCAGATGCTCGAGTAGGCGGAGTCCTCTCGAATGGAAACTCGAAGGAGGGCTGCTATTCTAGAGTTAGCAAATATGACTCTTCGTTCTGAACGGGATAATATTCTGTCAACAGCTGAAGCTAAAGAGGCCAGGTTGGAGGAGAGAGTTAGAAAGTTGGATAGGGAGAACTCTGAGCTGCTTGAGCGAGTTTCTGCTACTAAGGTCGAGAATGCCCGATTGCTCGAGCGGCCCTCTATGTCTCACGTATCTGAGTTTCCTAACATTCCCTATGAGAAGTACGAGGAATAGATCCTCGTTGAAGCCCGATTGGATGTGATTCGTGCGTTGAACAAGACGGGATTTATCTCTGAGATAGCCATTGAGGAGGCTCGAGTCAAAGCTCGTGAGGTCCGTCTCACCTGCGGCTATGATCCTGCTATACCTCAGCCTAATTCCGAGGAAGACGATGAGGGAGGTGTAGACCAGCTCGCGGATAGCGCTTGGTATGACTTTGCTTTTGGTCGAGGCAAGGAAGGAAAGGATGATGGAGATCAACGTGGTGACGGCCATTGAATATTTAGATTTTTTGTTTTTGCTCAATTGTTGTTCTATACCTTTTGTTGGCGTCTTTGAACGTCTTTGTAAAAACTCTTTATATGAATACAAAAGTCTGGTTTGGTTTCATATGTACCTATTTTGTTTTTGTGCATTCTTGTGTTTTGCTTCTTCATTGTAATCTTCTATTCGGGTTTAGGCCGAGGGCCAATAAGTGTTGTTTGAATGGGTCGAGCATACTGTTGAGTTAGGTTGAGGCCGAGGGCCGATGGGAGTTGTTTGAGTTGGTCGAACTCACTTTTCATTAAGTCGTGGATGAGGGTCGATAGGAGTTGTTCGAGCTGGTCGAACTTACCTTTCATTAAGTCGTGGCCGAGGGCCGATAGGTGTTGTTCGAGTTGATCAAACATACCATTTTGTTAAGTCGTGGCCAGGGGACAATAGGTGTTGTTCGAGTTGATTGAATGTACCATTTTGTTAAGTCGTGGCTAGGGGCCTATAGGTGTTGTTTGAGTTGATCGAACGTACCGTTTATTAAGTCGTGGCCAAGGGCCGATAGGTGATGTTTGAGCTAGTCGAACGTACCTTTTCTTTAAGTCGTAGCCGAGGGAAGATAGGTGTTGTTCGAGCTAGTCGAACATACCTTTTCAAGAGAGCTGTTTCAATGAACGTGTATCTTATTTACTTCAATATCATTTCTTTGATTATATCATTTTACCCTAAGGCAGCTTTTGGAGAAAATTACAAGTTTCGGGTGCCAGCTGGGGTCCTAGTCCCAGTCCTAGTATGTCTAGTCCTTTCATTGTTTGACTTGGATATTCTTGAGGAGTCGGGCAATGAAAAACATGTCTGCTCTCACGTACTCCAACTCGAAGTCTCCCGCTCGTCGCCTCATTAAAAACCTCCTTGAGAAAACCCTATTGGGACAAAACTCAAGTGAGGGAAAAAAGAGTACGACTTACGGGGCATTTCTTGTTTTTTAGAAGTTGAAGTACTTGAGGTGTCTGATATTCCATTTGTTTGGTAGGATCTTTCTTTCCATAGTTTCTAGTTGGAATGAACCCTTGTCCACTTTGCCTGTGATTTTGTATGGTCCGTCCTAGTTAATTCCTAATTTTCCCTCTCGCGAATCCCTGCCTGCTTGGGTCTTGGCTTTGAGCACGTAATCTCTGATCTTGAGCAATTGTACCTTTGCCTTTCTATTGTAGTAGCGTTCTGCTTGCTGTTTCTGTGCGACCATTCTTATGTATGCCATATCTCATCTCTCTTTGACCTCGTCGAGGTCTTGTCTCCTATTCACGTTATTGCTAGTGCCGCTTTCATGGGAGTACCTTAGGCTGGGTTCTCCGACTTTGACTGGTATGACCGCTTCCATATCGTAGACTAGATAATAAGGTGTTTCTCCTGTGTTCGTTTTCGGGGTTGTTCTGTACGTCCATAATACTTATGGGAGTATTTATGGCCATAGTCACTTGGCCTCCTCGAGTTTCTTCTTCATGATGTTTAAGATAGATTTGTTGGAGGACTCTGCCTGGCCATTGTCGGCCGGGTGGTAAGGAGTTGAAAGTATCCTTTTGATGCGCTATTTTTCGAGAAACTCTATGGTTTTTCTTCCCGTGAATTGGGACCCGTTGTCATAGATTATCTCTTTAGGTAGGCCAAATCAGTAGATGATGTTTTTCCATATGAAGGAGATTACCTCTTGCTCACGAACTTGGGCGAATGCTCCTGCTTCCACCCACTTAGAGAAATAGTCAATTAAACCTAAAAGGAATTTTACGTTACCTCGTCCTGGTGGAAGTGGTACTACGATATCCATTCCCTTTTTAATAAATGGCCATGGAGAGGTGTCAGAGTGGTTGTCGTGGTCCTCGGCCCTTACGGATTTGACCAACATATCGTCGATGTATACCTCCATGGTTGTTCCGAGCTGGTTTTTCAATATCTTCGTGACCAACCTTTTATAATTAGCCCATGTAACAATATGTTCCCCTGTGAGTGATGGCATGACCCTATAACAATACGTTCCCTTGTGAGTTATGAAAGTGGTCTTCTCTTGGTCATCTTCCTCCATGAGTATTTGGTTGTAGCCTGAATAGGCGTCCAGAAAGCTTAGTAGCTCATGTCCTGTTGTTGCGTTGATGAGTTGGTCGATGTGTGGTGGTGGGAATGAATCCTTTGGGCATCCTTTGTTCAGGTCGGTGAAGTCCACACACATCCTCCATTTCCCGTTCTTCTTTTTGACCATTACCATGTTGGCGATCCACTTAGGATATTTTGACTACCTAATAGAGCCGTTGGCCAATAACCTTTCCAGCTCTTCGGGGACGGCCATATTGATTGTGGGGTTGAACTTTCATCGGACCTGCCTTATTGAGGGTAGTAGAGATCGACGCTCAGTCTGTGCATAGCTATCTCCTTGGGGATGCCTGGCATATCCTCATGGCTAAAGACAAATAAATCTACATTAGTTATTAATAATTGACTAAATTTATCTGGTCTTGGAGATTACAGGCGATGTAGGCTTTTTGTTGGGGTCGGTGTGATCTAGCTGGACGGGATCAAGGTCTTCTATAGTTGATCTTGCAGCTTCGACCATTTCTGGGTCCATAATGACTTCTTTGGCTTCGTCATGTGGTGACCTCGATCATGTTGATTGCTATGCTTCTTTTTTCTTTTCTTTCTTTTTCTGCATTGTTGTAACATCGATGGCGATTCGATAGCATTCCCAAGATGTGTGTTGCTTTCCTCGTATGCTAAATATTCCCAGGTATGTTGGTAATTTGATCACTTGGTACAAGCTGGAGGGGACTGCTCTCATGGGGTGTGTCCATGGACGTCCTACGATGGCGTTATATATGGTGTCCTAGTCCATGATGTTAAATGTTTTTTTCCAGAGTCACCCCACCAGTAAGGACGGGGAGTGTGATCTCTCCCGAAGTCTGTTCAACTGCATTGTTAAAAGCAGTTAGTGTAATGCAGTGTGACACTATCTTATCCTCAAGTCTCATCTGTGCGAGGACCCGAGGATAGATGATGCATGCCCCACTTCCTTCGTCTACCATAATTCTCCTAATATCAGTATCTAATATTCGTAAAGTAATAACAAGTGCATCATTGTGAGGAAAAGTCAAACCGTTGGCATCTGACTCATCGAAGATGATACTTTTTTTGAGGTCGTCATACTGTTCGTAGGTGATTGATCTTTTGAGTTTGTGAGTGGCAGTGAATTTTATGCCGCTGATGGAGGCGTCGTCACTACCAACAATAATCATGTTGATGGTGCGCGCTGGTGAAGGCGGCTTTGGTGGGCATGGGCATTCTTGATCCTTTGCTAAAGTGTTCCTGCCTTTGTCGTTGAGTAACTTTTTAAGATATCCTTGTTGCAGCATGTTTGCCACTTCTAATCTTAGAGCGTGACAATCTTCCGTTTTATGTCCACGTTTTATAAGTGGGGATTTTGACTACTTATTAGCGCCTTTTAGCTTTCGCTTTAGCCCAAAAGCGTTTGATAATGTTCCCAAAAAATGATACAATATGCTTAATTGAAAAACTATTGGAAAATGAGCCACTAAGATGAAATCCAACTCATGAAGGAGCGATCTGAACTCAAGAACAAAAACAGGCATAGAAGCTCAAAGTGCAGACCGCAGAATATCATCTGTGGCTGCAGATTCTGAAGGCAGTTTAGCAGAGACAAGTGCAAAGTGCGGTCCGCACATGAAATGTGCGGCCGCAGAAGTTCAGAGAGTTCTCATTTCAAGCTTAAAGGAAGTGCGGACCGCACAATTATTGTGCAGCCGTAGAAGATCAGTTGTGCGGCCGCAACTGCATTTGTGCGGTCCGTAGAAGAACCATGTGCGGCCGCACTCAGAAATGTGTGGACCGCAGAAAAGAGAGAGATGCGGCCGCGGTTCAGAATTGTGCGGCCGCAAAAGTCCAATCCTTCCAAGCTAAAGAAAAGTGCGGACCGCACATGGAATTGTGCGGCCGTAGAACCTCCGAAAGGGCAATTTTGTCCGAAAGTTTTAGCATTGTATAAATAGAATAGTTTCACTTTTCTAGGGCAACTTTTGTAATTTTTGACATCAGCAGACGTTTACTTTGCTTCTTTTAGTAGTTTTAGCTATTTTGATATTTTTTAATATTAGTTGTATCATTTTAGTCATTAATATGGTTTTAATTATTACTTTTTCTTCTTTTTCTTCTAATTTAAGCATGAGTAGCTAGATTTTCACTAGGGTCGTGACCCAACCCTAGTGTGCGAACTTGATGGGTGTTTGATTTATTGCTTGTTTATGGTTGGGTGTTGATTATCTAGCCTTGTTCTTGCTTTTAATTGAAGATTTAATGGTTACAAAAATTATTTCATGCCTAATTGATTGGTCTCTACTTGAAAAAGAGAGACTTAGTGTAGGAAAACTTGGCTAGCAAGGAATTGGGTCAATCGAGAGATTGATAAACCCAATTAAAGGGTTGAATCTAGAGATAGTAAAACCCGACTTGAGCTTATTATCAACTGCTTTGTTCAATACCCATTTGGACTTGAGAAAACCAAATTGGGTAAAATCATTCTCTGACCAAGAGGTATTGAGTGGGTTTTTAAGTGTTGATGGCTATAATACACCCCGACTAATAAAATAAGCTTTAAGGCTTACAACCCATTAAGCGAACACCTAGGAGAAGGTCATAGCCCTAGGCCTTTTATATCATTTGAAAAACAACCAAAAACAATTTCCTAATTTACATTCTTAGTTTGTAATCTTAGTTTACAATTAGACCTAGAAACAACCTAAGTTTGTGGAAGTGCAATTTGAGTTAATTCAAGCTCATACACTATAATATATATCCCTAAGACCCATTCATAGCTCCTTGTGGAAAATCGACCCTGATTCCTAGTTGGGTATTACTATTGCATTGACCATTTTCATATCCTCAAATAGAGGAGTGAAATTGGATGAGATCCATTTTTGGCGTCGTTACCGGGGAGCTAAAAAGCGGTGGTAGCTATATATTTAGGTGTGTTTTTGAAATATCTTCTTTTCCTTACTTGTTACTAACGTGTGGGTACTGTAGGTGCATTGATGGCAAACAACGAGTTCGAAAACATAGCCGTGGGGGATGTGGACGTTGATGATGATGCAATGGATGAGGCCTCTCTTGAACCTCAAGCCAATAGACGAGGGTGACTGCCTCAAGACAATGTGCCTGTTCCACCCCCACCTCCACCACGAGCGGCTCCACACCGGGTGTTGCCGAATGAAGGGTATGCAAGTGCTATAGTCCCACCCCGTATTAAGGTAGGCAACTTTCAAATAACCAATGTGATGCTCACTTTGCTCGAGCAACGAGGGTTCTTCACTGGTGCACCGGGTCAAAATGTATATAAACATTTGAAGGGGTTCGTTGATATGTGTTAGGGAAGCAAACAAACAAATGTCTCCGAGGATGCTTTGAGGCTAAGGCTTTTTCCCTTCTCTCTACGGGGGAAAGCTTTAGATTGGTTGGAACGTTTGCCAAATCATTCCATTCGTATGTGGGATGAACTTGCAGAGAAATTTATTTCAAAGTACTTCTCTTCCGGCCACATGGCTATTGTTCGGGATGAAATTCTAGCATTCAAGCAAGAGCCTAATGAACCACTACACGAGATATAGGAAAGATATAGGACAATGGTGAAAGAGTGCCCCAATAATGATATGACGGAAAACATGATTCAACAAACTTTCTATCGGGGGATCAATACCACCAACCAATGTGTAGTGAATCAACTTATCGGTGGGAACTTCATGACTACGCCTTATGCGGAGGTGTGTGAGGTTTTGGATGAAATGGCGGATACTTCATCGGCGTGGAAATCTAGAGCCAATGTCCCACAAGGTGATCCAAATGTGATTCTTCTTCATACAGAGTTACATGACCATAGGCAAGCAATAGCCGAGTTGACAACCACCATGAACCAATTGGTAAAGGCTCAACTTCAACAAGTGCAAAACCCAAGGCAAGTCAATGCTATGGAGGGAGTCAATATGATGGTAAACAAAGAAGACCAAGAAGTCCACAAGTGCAACAAAGAATGGACAATTTTGTGCAAGATGATAGTGGGTTTGATCAAGGAGATTCTTACAATGATCAAGATGAAGAGGTCCAATATGTGAACAACTTTCAAGGGAAAAGAAACAACTACTAAGGCCCTAGTCAACAACAATGGAGACCTTCGAATAATCAAGGTAAATGGAATAGTGGAAACAATCAAGCTAATTGGAGTGGAAGCAATAACCAAGGGAATTGGCAAAATAATAATAATTAGGGAAATTGGGGAGGCAACAACTAAGGCGGGTGGAACTACAACCAAAGAAATCGGGGGTCGGGTTTTCAAAGGCCCCCGATGTACCAACAACCGAGCAACCCACCACCTTATCCTTCTCATGGTCCTAGTTCCTCCAACAATGAAATGGGTCGTATTGAGAACATGTTCAAGCAAATGATGGAGAAGAATGCCAATTCTGATGCCCAAATTGCTTCATACAACACATCAATCCGTAACTTAGAAGTGCAAATGGGTCAAATCTCTCAAGCTTTAAATTCTTATCCTAAAGGGGCACTACCAAGTGATACCGTAGTGAACCCGAAGGGTGGAAACATTACGGGCATGCCGTGGCCGTTACTACAAAAAGTGGAAAAGCTGGGAATGCACCTACCTCAAGCCAAAGGCAACTTGTGGATGATGAGCAAGTGGTAGAAGAAGAGGAGATCTCGAACAATGTGGTGCAAGCAAATGATGAAGTGCGGATTGATATTGATGACACGGTGGAAGAGACTCAAGAGGATATAACCCCGTCTAGGGATCATGTGATTGACATACCAGAATGGTAGTGCAAAAAGCTAAGGCACCATTGCCTAAGCCACCTCCTCCCTATCCTTAAAGGCTTGCCAAGAAAAATAGCGAGAATTAATTCAAGAAGTTCATTGATATGATGAAGAGTCTCTCTATAAATGTGCCATTAGTTGAAGCTTTAGAGCAAATGCCCGGATATGCTAAGTTTATGAAAGACTTGGTGACAAAGAAGAGATCGATGAATTTTGAAACTATCAAAGTCACTCACCAAGTGAGTGCAATTGTGCATTCGATGGCTCCAAAGTTGGAAGATCCTGTTGCTTTCATAATTCCTTGTACCAGTGGAAGTGCCGAATTTGCAAAAGCTCTCTGTGACCTTGGGGAGAGTATCAACTTGATGCCCTATCCAGTTTTCAAAATATTGGAAATTGGGCAATCAAGACCCACATCTATGAGATTACAAATGGTTGACTGTATAATGAAGAGATCGTTGGGGGTGATTGAGGATGTATTGGTTTGAATTGACAAGTTCATTCTCTCGGCGGATTTTGTGATTCTTGATTGTGAAGTGGACTATTCTTGGTAGACCTTTCCTTGATACGGGAAAGGATCTTGTTGATGTGGAAGTCGGTGAACTCACTTTCCGGGTGGGTGATAAAAAGGTAGTGTTCCATGTGTGCAAATCGATGAGGCAACTGAATAGCAATGAAGTGTGTTTGTTCGTGGTGACCGATGTGATTATTGATGATACAAGTGCCACGATTAATGTGGGTGACATGTTGGAGGCCGTTTTGCTAAATTTTGATGATGAGGAAATGGATGGCTTCATGGAATATGTAAATTCTTTGCAAGGGATGGGGTCATACAATTATGCACCTCGGAAACTTTCCTTGAATCTTGAAAATAGAAAAACTCCTCCTACAAAGCCTACAATTGAAGAGCCTCCTATCTTAGAGTTGAATCCATTGCCTCTACATCTCAGGTATGAATTCCTTGGCCCTTGTTCTACTTTACCGGTTATGTTTTTCTCTTGTTTGACTAACGTGCAGGTTGACTCTACATTGGCAGTGCTCCACAAGAGGAAGAAATCTATTGGGTGGACTTTGGCAGATATCTGGGGAATAAGCCCCGCATTTTGCAGGCACAAGATTAATTTGGAGGAAGATACCAAACCCTCCATTGAACATCAAAGAAGACTCAATGAAGCAATGCAAGAGGTGGTCCAAAAGGAGATCATAAAGTGGTTGGATGCAGGGGTTGTCTACCCCGTTTCTGACAGTTCGTGGACTTCTCCGGTGCAATGCGTTCCGAAGGAGGGGGCATAAATGTGGTCACCAATGATAAGAACGAGTTGATTCCAACAAGAACGATGACCGGGTGGAGAGTGTGTATGGACTATCGGAAGCTAAACAAAGTCACAAGGAAAGACCATTTCCCACTACCCTTTCTTGACCAAATGCTTGATAGGTTGACCGGCCGGACGTTCTATTGCTTTCTAGATGGATATTCAGGCTACAATAAAATCCTTATTGCCCCGGAAGATCAAGAGAAGACAACCTTCACTTGTTCCTATGGCACTTTCTCTTTCAAGCGGATGCCATTTGGCTTATGCAATGCACTGACAACTTTTCAACGGTGTATGATGGCGATCTTTAAGGATATGGTAGAGGACTACCTTGAAGTCTTCATGGATGACTTTTCAGTACTCGGAGATTCCTTGATGATTGCTTGGCAAATTTGGATAAGGTTTTGGCAAGGTGTGAAGAAACGAACTTGGTGTGGAATTGGGAGAAATGACATTTCATGGTCGAGGAGGGTATTGTCCTTGGCCACAAAATTTCAAATAAGGGAATAAAGGCCGACAAGGAAAAAATAGAGGTGATTTCTAAACTTCCACCTCCAACATCCATGAAGGGCGTAAGAAGTTTCTTGGGTCACGCGGGGTTCTACCAGCATTTCATAAAGGATTTTTCCAAGGTGGTGAACCCGTTGTGCAAGATTTTGGAGAAAGATGCTAAATTTTACTTCAACGATGATTGCATGAGAGCATTTGAATTTCTCAAGTTCAAGTTGACAACTACTCCCATTATCACCGTCCCGAATTAGAGCATTCCTTTTGAGCTCATGTGTGATGCTAGTGATGTGGCGGTTGGAGCAGTTTTGGGGCAACGTATCAACAACATCTTTCATCCAATCTACTATTCTAGTAAGACAATGAATGATGCCCTATTCAATTACACTGTGATCGAAAAAGAGCTCCTTGCCATTATATTTGCGATTGAGAAGTTTCGCCCGTACTTGATAGGTACAAAAGTGATTGTCCACATGGATCATGCGGCACTTCGTTACCTTATTAGCAAGAAAGATTCCAAAGCCCGGTTGATGAGATGGGAGCTTTTGTTGCAAGAGTTTGACATAGACATCCAAGACCGAAAAGGAAGTGAAAACCAAGTGTCGGACCACTTCTCTCATTTGAAGGATGAGGGGAGGCTGCATGATGGCCTTGAAATCAATGACTCCTTCCCCGATGAGCAACTCTTAGCCATTTCAATGAAAGAGGTGCCATGGTTCGCGGATCTAGCAAATTATCTTGTGAGTGGTATCATCCCGTATGAGTTCTCTTCAAACCAAAGGAAGAAGCTCAAACGGGATTGTCAAGACTATTATTGGGATGAACCGTACCTTTTTCGGATTTGTACGGATGGAGTGATTAGAAGATGTGTACCGGAGGAGGAACAATGTGAAATTATTGGGGCTTGTCATTCTTCGCCATATGGTGGTCACCATAGTGGAGCAAGAACGGCGGCCAAAGTGTTAAGCTGCGGTTTCTATTGGCCCACTCTTTACAAGGATGCTAGTGATCTCGTCAAGCGTTGTGATGAATGTCAAAGCACCGGTGGAATATCAAAGAAAAATGAAATGCCCCTCACCACCATTTTGGAGATTGATATTTTCGATGTGAGGGGTATTGACTTCATGGGTCCCTTTGTGAGTTCTTGTGGAAATACCAACATTTTTGTAGTTGTTTATTATGTGTCAAAATGGGTTGAGGTCATTGCTCTACCCAATAATTAAGCAAGAAGTGTGGTGGCATTTTTGAAGAAGAACATTTTCACAAGGTTTGGTACTCCGCGGGCTATCATAAGCGATGGGGGGTAGCATTTTTGCAAAAATATTTTTTACACCTTGCTTAGCAAGTATGGTGTCACTCATAAAGTTACGACTCCCTATCAGCCTCAAGCAAACGGTCAAGTGGAAGTCTCCAACCGGGAGATAAAGAGTATTTTTGTAACACCCCGAAAATGTTTTTTGAAGAACTTAAGTGTAAAGCCCGGTAAAATTTATAAAGAAAATAATGTTTCATGGTGCCGAACTAGGATTACGTATTTGAGGATTGTAGAAATTCTAAGCTCGCCGCGGCTCGGACCTTTTGGGTTGAACAATGCACGGGAAAGTAAAGGAAAATATTTGGCAGAAAAGTGCATTTTCGCGGTCCATTATACGACCGCAGAATCACTCTGCGGACCGCATAATGGCCGCAGAGTGAGGCAGTTAATTGAGACAGTTGGAAGTAATTATGCGGTCGACTATATGACCGCATAACTATTATGCGGTGTACTATGCGACCGCAGAATGGTTATGCGGACCGCATAGTGACCGTAGACTCAGGCAGATTTCTGGTCATTTGGGACACCAATTATGCGACCGATATGCGGTCCGCATAACCATTATACGGTCGCATATACAACCGCAGAACCTGTTCTAGAGCTTCATTTTTGGGTTTTTAAAATCCGACCCTATTTTGTTAAATACACTCTTTGGGTCATTTTTGAGGTATAATATGATATTTTAGAGTGAGAGAGAATGCCCTGGAGTGAGAAGGTGTTCCTCTATAATTGACTCTTCAATTCTTGCTCAAGTTTTGGAAGATTAAGGAGGGAAACTCACTAGGTCTTCATCCTAGAGGTAAGATTCTACACCCTAACCCTCAATTTCGAATTTTATCTAGAAATGGGTAATAAGCAAGATAATTTCTGGGCAAGAGGGTTATTTATTTTACATGCATGTGTTATCAAAGGGTGTAGACAGATTGTTGAGCTAAAAATGATAAAGATTGGGATGTGGGATGATGGAATCCTCCATAAAAGGACCTTGAACCTTAATCCACACTTAGTGTTTGGTAAAATGCTCAAATGAGCTGAGACCATGAACATCTTCCTAATTATGGTTCAATTTTGTTTTGTCTCAAATAGATTAGGATTGCTAGAATTTACGAAACATTGTAGTAATTTAAGAAAAGCTCAATTGAGGTATGTTGGCTAAACTTTCTCTCTTGGAATTGAATTCCATAATGTTTCCATGAGTTGTAAAGTATGGGCTGCATATTAAGATGTGGTGGCTTGAATCGTATTTCAAATAAAAGCTAGTATGCTAAATTGTGTGAGAAAATCTCAATATTCTTAAGACTCTTAATTGCTCATATGTGTACCTAAAGTCTTGATTGGGAATGTCTTATTGTTGATAACCTATAAAGATGGTTGGAAGTGAAATCAGTAAATTAGGAATATAAAGTGTGGCCAACGTGCCAATAGTGAAAGTTATACTTGTGACCAATGGTGCCAATGAAATGAAATAATGTGAGAAAGATTATGAAATGAGCTTTGACTCAACTATTCCAAAATTGACTTCGACAATATAATCGACTAAAAGTTTATGAACTCAAGTGATGCCCATATGAGGCTATGTTAGCTAATGTTATGCTTTGTAAGTAATTTTCAATGTGTTTTGCGTTCTTACATATTCGTGAGTGGAAATTGTGTATGATTTTAACTTGTACTTCGATTGCCAATCATTTTACTTCAATTATTGGAAAGAAATCGATTATGCTTAAAAGCCTTCATTATGAATGAATTTAAAGTTGTGATTTCCGGAATATTCTACTTGTTGATAATTATGATGATGATCTA
>AWOL01S0069015.1:14008-36257 GCA_000715115.1 Nicotiana otophora
TAGTATTTTCTTATAGAATTGATTCCTATAATTTTTAGTGATTGTATCGAATTATTTTTGCTAGATTCGAGCCAGACAGAGTTGGATAATCATGGAAAAGGCCTTATAGTTGATTAAATTGGAGCAAGACGAGGTAAGTCTCTTGTCTAATCTTGTGAGGGAAAAATTACCTCATAGGTGATTAAAATTAAATAATTGTTGCTAATTGTGGGGGCTACGTATGCACGAGGTGACGAGAGTCCGTGCGTAGCTACTATTAATGCTAAAGTTCGGGTAGTTTACAACTCAAAGCATGAATTACTTGTGTAAATTATATTTTTTATTTAATTAATATTATTTGATTTATACATATATTGTATATTGTGAATTGTTAGATAAAAATAATAAAGAATGAAAATCTCATATACTTGATTTTCTGTTTAAATTAATTAATTGTTAAGAGAAATTTTTCTTCCTCTCGAATTTATCTTATAATAAATATACTCTCCTTCCGGAGATACATAAGAAAATGTCCTCTTTTCTTGTGGAGTGGGTCGAACGCCTCGGCAGGATAGATGCATCTATGGATCGCGCCGCACATCCCTCGGCAGAAATCGTGCTTAATAATAATAATTACACGATACTTTAATAATTTATTTTAGCTTGCGAAGCTAATTGATAAATTGAAAAATCCTTGGAATTTAATGAATTATTATTCTTGCTTGTTAAAGAATTAATTTTTATTCTTGTAAATGATATTTAATTGATAAATTGAAATTATTTGAATTGAAGGAATTTAATTAGTATATTGAGAATTGTTGCATTTGAAGGAATTTGATTATTTTCGCTGGTTGAATAAATTATTTTAAATTCTGTAAATCATGCTCATTTAAATATCCTAATTGTATTTTAATTATTATTATTGACCCATAGTGAGTGTCATAGTCGGCCATCTCATCTCTACCACTTCGAGATTAGGCTTGATACTTACTGGGTACACGTTGTTTACGTACTCATACTACACTTGCTGCACTTTTTGTGCAGCACCTGAGGCAAGTACTAGTGGGGGACCTATCGTCTTGCACCCACGCTATCCAGGGGCATAGTGGTGAGCTGCCTTTCTGAGCCATGCTGCAACTACTAGTGTCTTTCCTTGTATCTTTTTATTCTGTCTATTTTATTTCAGACAATATTTGAGGTTTTGTATAATCTACTAGATGCTCATACACTTGTGACACCAGGTCTTGGCACACACATTGGTAGAATTTGGGCTTCATTATTTTTCTTGGTTTTAAATTTTGTCAATGAATGATTAATTTATTAACGGGGCTTGCCTAGCTGTAGTGTTGGGCGCCATCACGACCTATAGGTAAAATTGGGCCGTGATAACATTTCTCGGGGTTGAGCTTCATGTTTTATTTCCTTAAAATCTCGAACGTCTCCTGCAAATGAGTTAAATGGTCCTCTGCACGCAAGGAATAGACTAGCATGTCATCAATATAAACTTCCATCGACTCACCTATTTGTTTTTCAAACATTTTATTCACTAAGCATTCGTAAGTAGCTCCTGCGTTTTTTAGCCCGAAGGACATTACATTATAACTATATGTTCCATACTTGGTGATAAATGAAGTTTTTTCTTGGTCCTCCGTGTTCATTCGAATTTGATTGTACTCGGAATAGGCATCAAGAAAAGTAAGGATCTCGTGGCCGGTTGTGGCATCGATCATCCGATCAATGTTAGGCAGTGGAAACGGATCTTTGGGGCATGCTTTGCTTAGATATTTATAGTCTACACACATTCTGAGTTTGTTCCCTTTTTAGGGACTACAACTACATTAGCTAACCATTCGGGATATTTTACTTCTCGAATCAACCCTATTTCGAGAAGTTTACTTACCTCATCCTTTACGAACGCGTGCTTTAACTCAGACTGAGGTCATATTTTTTTCTTCACTAGTCTGAACCTAGGGTCCAAGTTCAGTCGGTGCGTTGTTTATCAACGGTGGGATTCCTGTCATGTCTACATGGGACCAAGCAAAGCAATCTATGTTATCAATAAGAAATTGAATAAGTTTTTTCCTGAGTTCGGGGGTCAATCCCGCTCCCAGGTATACATTTCTTTCTGGCAGATGTTCGATCAATATAACCTGTTCCACCTCTTCAACCGTCGATTTGGTGGCGTCAGAATCCTCAGGGATGATAAAAGTTCGGGGAGTCAGGAAATATTCCTCGTCATCTTCTATTTCCCGCTTCACCGATTTGATGGAGACTGGCAGCTGTGATTGCTATTTGGCCTCTCGTACATTTCTAATGCTCAATCTTTCTGGGGATGATAATGTTGATATCGGTGTTACCTCATCGATTGCAAACATTTCCTTCGCCGTATGCTGCTCCCCGTACACTGTTTTCACGCGGTCCGATGTTGGGAATTTCATTACTTGGTGGAGAGTCAAAGGTACTTCCCTCATGTTGTGGATCCAAGGCTTTCCGAGTAGGGCATTATATCTCATGTCGCCTTCGATTATATGGGACTTTGTGTTTTGGATGGTTCTAGCAACGTTTACTGGTAGAATAATTTCCCCTTTAGTCATTTCGCTGGCCATATTGAAGCCGTTTAAAACCCGAGCTGCGGGTACAACTTGATTCTACAGACCGAGCTGCTCCATGACCCTTGATCAGATGATATTCGCATAGCT
Organism: Nicotiana otophora; assembly: GCA_000715115.1. NCBI lineage: Eukaryota > Viridiplantae > Streptophyta > Magnoliopsida > Solanales > Solanaceae > Nicotiana > Nicotiana otophora. The sequence continues at coordinate 16,687 of AWOL01S0069015.1, forward strand.
ACCTGGATCCATCAAAACACGCTTAACCTGAATCGACATGTTTGTCAAAGCCATTCTTGCTCACCAGTCCCCGAGAATTCTGTCTTCGATCACTCCTTCGATTGTTTTGGGTGGCATTGTGTGTCGAGCCGTTATTCATTCTATCTATGACAGATGGTTGATATCGGTATCTGTTCAGCCTCGGTTCTCTATTGATGTCCCTATGGTTTTTAATAGCCGATCTGTTTGGATGTGCGGATCCGTAAGGAGTTCCTAATTGGTTGTCTGCAACCCTGATCTTTGATTGATATCGATTGTGCACATCTGCCCAAGTTATTGCCGGGTACTCGATTAAATTTTGTTTCAGCCGACATGATGCCATCGAGCTTCGCTCGTTCAACCCTTGAGTTAAAACTTAGATGGCCCAATCATCCGTGACCGGTGACAATTCCATGCGTTCCATTTGAAATCGGGACACAAACTCCCTCAGCATTTCGTTATCCCTTTGTTTCACTTTGAAAAGGTCTGATTTCCTCGTTACAACCTTTATGGCACCGGCGTGTGCCTTTACGAATGAATCCGCTAACATGGCAAATGAATCGATGGAATTTGGTGGCAGGTTATGATACCAAATCATTGCCCCCTTAGAGAGGGTCTCGCCAAATTGTTTCAACAACACGGATTCGATTTCATCGTCTTCCAAAATGTTACCCTTGATGGTACACGTATAAGAGGTGACATGTTCGCTGGGATCGGTCGTACCATTATATTTGGGGATTTCGGGAATACGGAATTTTTTGGGGATTGGTTTTGGGGCTACACTCGAGGGAAAAGGCTTTTGTACAAATTTCTTGGAATCCAACCCTTTTATCATTGGAGGAACCCCTGGGATTTGATCGACCCTAGAATTATATGTTTCTACTTTCTTATCATTGGCTTCAATTCGCTTTATGAGCTCCTCAAGCCTTTTAGCAATTTCAGGAGTAGTCCCCGATTCTTGCTCGTTCAACCTTACCACGGCTCGCTTCGTTCGGTGGACAATTTCTTGAGGTGGACTGGGTTGCAGTCTGCTTGATAGCTGGGTTTGGCTCTGCAACTGAGCTATCGCTACCTGCTGGGCTTGCAACATTTCAAAGATCATACGCAAGCTGACTCCGTTCTCCTCCACGTTATGGGATTCTCAAGCTGCAGATCGAGTGCCGCCATGAATGCTATTTTCACGCTCGGAATGTTAGTTTGCCTCAAAGGTCACATGCAAGCTGACATCTAGCGGTACTTTAACTCGAGCTTCAGGTACTTCGACTCGAGCTTCAATGACATCGATAAGCGGCCTTCCGGCCCTGGGCATCAAGTTATTGGTTTTGTCTTGAAGGCCGGCTTCGTTGTCTGTAGGTAAAGCCATTAATCGAGGGTTTGTCATTGCTAGTTCGAAGTCAGAGGCACCCCCACAAAACGAGCGTAAACTGATGTGTGTTGCAGATTTGTATCAAACAAACATTGTTATCCTTAGCCCCACTGTGGGCGCCAAACTGTTTTACCCGAAAAACGGATAGAGTTAAATTTGTAGGTAGTTCTAAAGATATGTGGTATAGCTTAATACAAACCGTAAAGATAAATAGAAATATCAAATATGGATTGCAAAGAGTACAAAGTAAACACGGTTATAAAGAAGATGATTTATAGGAATGAACAGGTTGAACCAATTTATGAAGCTTAGAAGAACAACTCTTTTCCATATGAGAATATGGTGCTTGAATTACAATGTAAACAACTGTCCTGACAGAAATAATAACCATTCCCTTTATAGTAGAGGGACCTTACTTTAGATATAATTAAAAATACATAGTGGGAGACTCATGATAAAATCAGTTTTTCCATAATTCCTTCCAGTATTCTCTCTTCTAGTAGGATTGCAATGGCTCGTGTCTGTAAGCTCGATATTGACTCGAGTTTTCGGTCTCGACTCGAACTCTCGACCTTGACTTGAGCTCGATTCTGACTCAGATCCTTGCATTGGTTCGGAGTCAGGGTTGGTCGGTCTCTGAATCATAAGCTCGATAACTTTACTTTGCATCATAACTCGATTTGTATTCGAGTTTGATAATGATATCGAGCTCGACATTGATCGGTCCATTGAGCTCGAAGTTTGTTTGTACCATCTTCGGAACCCATTTTGAAGTCTTACTCCGATCTATTATATTTTGACCTCGACCTATCGTACGAAGGCCGAAATCTATTTTGACCGTATACAATTACATTGTAGAAATAAAATCGTTAGGTTACAGTTTTCCGTTGCTGAGAGTAAAGATGTTACTCTGAGTTTTTGAGTATCTGCTTTGTGGACATATTAATAAAGGAAAGCGAGTCTTTTCATTAAGGTAGATAATTATTCGACCTTGGAATATTTGGTACTTATATTGTTGTCTTGCCCGAGTATCAAAGTAAAATTTGGATCTTTTTTATTTTACTTGATTATTGGCTATGCAGCTATCTGCTCTTGTCAATTCTATGCTTTCCGTTGTCATCCGTTAATAAGGCAGTCACTTTCAGGTGAAACATTTTACATTATTTTCTTCTATTCTGCTTGTTATTATGTATCTCAAACCAGCCTCTTTAAAATCACTGCCAGAAATGCAAGTTGGAAAGAGGTATATCAAAATAGAGTAAAACAAAAATTACTATTGTTGTGGAAATTTCATAGGGAACACAATCAAAATGAGGTTTTCGTTGCTGAATTAAGTCTAAAGATAAGTTTATTTACTTACAATCTGATGATTTTGCATTTGTGAAATCGTTCCACCTCGTCTAAAAGAGTTATTCTAGAGCCTATTAGTTAAGGACTGGACGCTCTAAAACCAAGCTGTTTGCTCCTAAGTTGTATAGATTTTGAGTTATGTTCAATTCTAGAAATTTAACCTTAGAATTAAAAAATAAGATGTTAAATGATCAATATAAGCTTTTATTTTAATAACGCAAGTTTTGCATTTGTCAGTAACTTTCCCTAAAATGATCGGTTTGATGAGTTGGATACTATGCTTTTTGACATAATTTGCTCCATCATTTTAGACATGTACAATGTGTCACAACAAGTATCAAAATATTTACGAGTATATAAAGATTACAAGTTAATCCAAGGATTACATAACCTATGGTTTGGATTACAGAATTCGTTCACTTGTCGTGAGTATTAGGATTAGGTTTTACGAGTAAAGCCGGTAGAGATATATAATATTTCTCTCTGTAGTGCCTAAAGCATCTCATGAGGAGCTTATTTTGTAAAACATCTCATGAGGAGCTTATTTTGTAAAAGTTCAAAATTACTCACTAATTACCTTAATATTTCAATCGAAATGTTCAAATATTTTCATACTTCAATATGAGTAAGCGAATAAATATTTTCATATTATTTAAGGCTTATGACGCAAGGTTTAGCCAAGCAAGACTACTCAAGAAAATATCCATAAAATACATATTACCATCATTCTATATACGGAAGTGATGAAAATACATAGCACCTTTATCGTATAAGTTTTAATAAGTTCATATGTAAAATGAAGGTAAAACAATATTTCCTGTGATGCTTTAATTTTCTGTACATTCGAAGTTTGGTCTAGTTCTATGGATATTTTCTTGTTAGTCTTGCTTATAAAATGACCTTACATCATCATAAGCCTTAGATAGTGTGAAAGTATCTATTCTCTTACTCATATTACAGTATAAAGATACTTGAGCATTTCGATTTAAAATTTTAAAGTAATTGTTGAGTAATTTGAAAACTTTTACAAAATAAACGCCTCACTATTGATGCTTCAGACACTCCGGAAAATGTTATATATTTCTACGACTCCCCTTATGAAATCTAATCCTAATACTCACGACAAGTGAAAGAATTTTGTAATTAAAAACACCTAAACTTTAACTTGGAATAAATTATAACTTTTATAAACACCCTCTTACACTTGATCTGACATATCAAATATCTCAACAATTACGTAAATAACTGTATACGGTCGAAATCGGGCATGTTCGATTTCATAGGCACGAGGAGCTGCCTCGAGAGTAAACTCGTAATAGACCAGACTCGAGTTCAATGGCAGAGTATGGAACATGAAGATCGAAGTGCTCTCTGAAGATCGAAACCGAGCATGACTTACTTCGAGTAAGATATAATAACGCAATGGCGAGATATTAGCAACCGACCGAAGATCTAGGCGGAAATCCCAGAACAGATCGAATCAAGCGGTTATTGACGCCAATCATGGAATTTATTTCCGCTATTAGAATTGTACCATATTTAGAATTCCTTTACTATAAAAAGAGGAACCCCATTCATTTGTAAGGGGAATTGATTTACTGATAAACATATACACATACACTACTTTCTCTATTTTACTTACTATCTATTACTGCTCATCACTGTTTATTTTTTGTTCTTTATCATTCTTGTTACCCAACCTCGAGACCATCTCGAATCGAAGTCGAAAGCACTGCCAGAACACTAGTTCAATTTATTTTACTATTTAGATTATCTATTTAATTCCTTTTTTATCAATTAGTATTGGATTAAATCACGTATCCTTGAAACCACTAAATAAGTTTAATTGTTACTCTAAACAACACCGTGGGGCTAAGGATAATAGTGATTTTTCAGTACTGATTCTAGTGAAACACACTATTTTATGCTTGTTCTTGTCAAGCATCTTTGCTTTCAGGGTAAAACAAGTCAAACTCATAAAACGCATCCACACACGGTGACAATGGCCTCGAATTCCATAGTGAAAACGAAAATGTGATTGCTCCAGGAATCGAAGTGCCATAGGCTAATCACGGGGGAGCACCGGTTGCCAACCCCGTCGATGTCAGTTCGCACGTTGCTCTAAATGTGGACCTAGTCGCAGATCTCAATGGGAGTGTGCGCAGAGAAGGCCGATCTAGTGGCCAAGGAACACAGGGCAGAGGAGACGAGGGAGTTAGTCTCCTAGTAATATTCGGAATTCTTCAGGCTCTGCAAGCCGCTATTGCTCAGTTACAAAATCAACATAGAGCTTCGAATAGGGTCGATCAGGAAATTACTCGCCATACCGAGCCAGTACCGGAGAGGCCGAATGGTAACCAATTAGGGACTGATCCTTCGATAATTAAATTGCTCGAGGAGCTCACCAAAACAATTGAATTAGGGGAGAAGAGAATTGAAGCCAACGATAAAAGAGTAGAGACATACAACTCTCGAGTTGATCAGATATCGGGGGCACTGCCAATCCTGAACGGGATGGATTCAAAGAAGTTGGTGAAAAAGCCCTTTCCTCCAAGTGCGGCTCCGAAGCCTATTCCAAAGAGGTTTCGTATGCCAGACATACCCAAATATAATGGTACCACCGATCCCAACGAGCATGTTACTTCATATACATGTGCCATCATGGGTAACGATTTAGAGGATGATGAAATCGAATCTGTGCTATTGAAAAATTTCGGAGAGACCCTTTCGAAGGGAGCAATGATTTGGTATGACAACCTGCCACCAAATTCCATCGACTCATTTCCATGTTAGCAGATTCTTTCGTAAAGGCACACGTCGGGGCCATAAAGGTCGCAATGAGGAAATCATGCCTTTTCAAGGTAAGATAAAGGGATAATGAAATGTTGAGCGAGTTCTTGCCCCGATTTCAAATGGAACACATAGAGTTGCCACCGGTCACAGATGATTGGGTCGTTCAAGCTTTCACCCAATGGTTGAATGAGCGGAGTTCAATAACATCACATCTGTTGAAACAAAATTTGATCGAATATCCAGCAGTAACTTGGGCAGATGTGCACAATCGATACCAATCAAAGATCAAGATCGAGAATGATCAATTAGGAGCCCCTTCCGGTTCAGCACATCCAAACAGGTCGACAGTTAAAAACCAGAGGGACGTCAATAGGGAGCCAATGTCAAAATGAGACCGATATCAACCATATATCTCATATCGAAGGAACAATAAGGATAATGGTTCAGGACGCAAGTTTTCCCAAAACAATCGGAGAAGTGATCGAGGACAGAATTCTCGGGGACTTATGAGAAAGAGTGGTTTTGACAAGTACGACAATCCCACAGAAGCACCTCGGTTATCAGAATATAACTTTAGCATTGATGCATCAGGCAATGTATCGGCAATCAGAAGGATCAAAGATACTAGGTGGCCCAGACCCATACAAATTGATCTTTCTCAAAGAAACCCAAATTTGATATTCAAGTATCATGGCAAGCATGGTCACAAAACCGAGGATTGCAGGAAATTAAGGGAGGAGGTAGCCCATCTATTCATTGAGGGCCACCTTCGAGAGTTCCTCAGCGATCGAGCCAAGAATCATTTCAGAGAAAGAGACGCCAACAGGAAAAATAAATAGGAGGAACCCTAACATGTCATTCATATGATCGTCGGTGGGGTCGACATTCCACAGGGACCCATATTCAAACGCACTAAGGTATCAATCACTAGGGAAAAATGAACCTGAGATTATGTGCTCGAAAGTACTTTATCATTCAACGACGAAGAAGCAAAAGGCATTTCTCAGCCCCACAACGACGCTCTGGTAATTTCTATCTTGTTAAATAAAGTTTAAGTTAAGCGTGTTTTAGTGGATCCAGGTAGCTCAACGAATATCATCCTATCGAGGGTCGTGGAGCATCTCGGCCTACAAAATCAAATCGTGTCCTAAACGGCTTCAATATGGCAAGTGATACAACTAAAGGGGAGATTATTCTACCGGTGAACGTGGCTGGAACCATTCAAGATACTAAGTTCCACGTGATCGAGGGCAACATGAGGTACAATGCCCTACTCGGAAGGCCTTGGATCTACAATATAAGAGCAGTCCCTTCGACTCTCCACCAAATGATACAATTTCCGACATCAGACGGTGTAAAAATAGTATATGGGGAGCAGCAAGCTGCAAAGGAAATGTTTGCGATCGATGGTAACAATAGTATCGACACTATCAACCTCGAAAAGTTTGAACATTAAAGAAGAAGGGAGATAGAAGAAGAAGAGGAGGGATTTCTGACCCCTCGAACTTTTGTTGTTCCCGAAGATACTGACAGCACCAAATCAACAATCGAAGAGCTGGAACAGGTTGTATTGATCGAATACCTGCCCGAGCGAAAGGTATACCTGGGAACGATATTAACCCCCGAACTCAGGAAACAACTTATTCAATTTCTTGTTTATAACATAGATTGTTTTGCTTTGTCCCATTTACACATGACATGGATTCCACCGGAGGTAACGACACATCGGCTAAGCCTGGACCCTAGATTTAAACCGATAAAGCAAAAGAGAATACCCCAGTCCAAAGTAAAGCATGCATTCATAAAGGACGATGTAACTAAACTTCTCAAAATAGGATCCATTCGGGAGGTGAAATATCCCGAATGGTTAGCCAATGTAGTTGTAGTCCCTAAAAGAGGGATAAACTTAGAATGTGCATAGATTATAAGGATTTAAACAAGGCATGCCCCAAATATTATTTTTCACTGCCTAACATCGATCGCATGATCGATTCCACGGCCGGCCACGAGATCCTTACTTTTCTCGATGCCTATTCCGGGTACAATCAAATCCAAATGAACCCGGAAGACCAAGAAAAGACTTCATTTATCACCAAGTATGGAACATATTGTTATAATGTAATGCCCTTCGGGATAAAAAATGCAAGAGCTACTTACCAATGCCTAGTGAATAAAATGTTCGACGAACAAATAGGTAAATCAATGGAGGTTTATATTGATGACATGCTAGTTAAATTCCTGCGCGTAAAGGACCATTTGGCTCATTTGCAGGAAACGTTCGAAATTTTAAGGAAATACAACATGAAGCTCAACCCCGAGAAATGTGCTTTCAGGGTTGGTTCGGATAAGTTCCTTGGCATCATGGTATCAAATCGGGGGACCGAGATGAACTTTGATAAAATCAAGGCCATCGAAAATATCGCCGTCGTGGATAGTGTAAAAGCCGTATATAGGCTAACTGGACGGATAGCTGCCTTAGGCCGATTCATTTTGAGGTCATCGGATCAAAGCCATAGATTTTTCTCTTTACTCAAAAAGAAGAACGATACAAGGCCGATTCATTTTGCTGTCATCGGACCAATAGGCATTGGAAGAGTTGAAGCGATACCTATCGAGCCTACCACTGCTTCACACTCCAAAGGAAGATGAGAAGCTTTAATTGTACTTGGAAATATCGGAAATCGAGGTAAGTGGTGTCCTAGTTCGAGAAGAGCAAGGTATGCAATTTCTCATTTATTATGTAAGTCGAACCTTAGTAGAAGCAGAAACTAGATATCCACACTTAGAAAAATTGGCCCTTGCACTGATAAGCGCCTCTATAAAGTTAAGACCATATTTTCAATGTCACCCAGTATGCGTATTAACCACTTACCCACTTTGTAATATTTGCACAAGCCCAAACTGTCAGGCCAATTGGCCAAATGGGCCGTCGAACTCAGTGGGTACGACATCGAATTTTAACCCCGGACGGCCATCAAGTCACAAATTTTAGCGTATTTTGTGGCCGATTTCACACAAACCCTCGTACCCGAAGTTGAAAAGGAACTCTTATAAAAATCGGGTATGTCATCAGGGGTATGGACCCTTTTCACATACGGTGCTTCAAATGTGAAAAGGTCCGGGCTAGGAATCATTTTGAAGCCGCCCATGAGTAGCACTATTAGGAAATCTATCAGTACTTCTAGGTTGACTAACAATGAGGCCGATTACAAGGCCATGATTGCAGGTCTCGAGCTAGCTAAAAGCTTGGGGGCAGAAGTCAGTGAAGCCAAGTGTGACTCTTTATTGGTGGTGAACCAAGTAAAAAAAACCTTGAAGTTTGAGAGGATACAATGCAAAGGTATTTGGACAAGCTGCAGTTAACTTTGCACCGTTTCAACGAATGGACTTTACAGCATGTACCTCGAGAACAAAACAGTGAGGCCGATGCACTTGCAAACTTGGGGTCATCGGTCGAGGAAGATGAGATCAGCTCGGGGACTATCGTTCAACTCTCGATATCTGTGATCGAGGAATGTCATGCTGAGATAAACCCTGCAAGCTTAACCTAGGATTAGAGAAATAAATATATTTAATACTTGAAGAATGGAAAGCTCCCATCGTACCCTAAAGATTCGAGAACCCTACGAACCAAAGCTACTCGATTCACATTGGCTGAAGATGGAACATTATAAAGAAGAACATTCGATGGACCATTGGCAGTGTGTTTAGGACCAGGAGGCACCGATTATGTTTTACGAGATGTCTATGAAGGCAGTTGTGGGAACCACTCCGACGGCGAATCACTGATTCACAAAATCATTAGAACAGGATACTAGTAGGATAGCATGGAAAAAGATACTAAGGAGTTTGTTAGAAAATGTGATGAATGTCAAAGTTTGCACTGATGATCCATCAGCCAGGAGAACAACTTCATTCAGTCCTATCCTCATGGCCATTCATGAAGTGGTGGACGGATATCATCGGCACACTTCCATCGGCCCCAGCTAAAGCTAAGTTCATTTTATTTATGACTGACTATTTCTCTAAATGGGTTGAAGCTCAGGTGTTCGAGAAAGTGAGAGAAAAAGAGGTTATCGAATTCATCTGTGATCACATCGTGTGTCGATTTGGGATACCCGCAGAAATAGTATGCGATAATGGTAAACAATTTATTAGTAGTAAATTGACAAATTTTCTCGAAGTCCATAAAATAAAAAGGATATTGTCAACACTATATTACCCTAGTTGGAACGGACAGGCCGAATCAACGAACAAGACTATCATCCAAAACCTGAAGAAAAGGTTGAACGAAGCCAAAGGGAAGTGGAGAGAAATTCTACCCGAAGTCCTTTGGGCATATCGAACAACATCGAAGTCCAGTACAGGGGCAACTCCATTTTCCTTAGTATATGGATCTGAAGCTTTGATTCCAGTCGAAGTCGGAGAACCCAGCGCCAGGTTTTGACATGCAACGGAGGAATCAAACCACGACGCTATGAATACTAGCCTCGAATTATTAGATGAAAAATGAGAAGCGACACTCGTTCAAATAGCTTCACAAAAGCAACGAATCGAAAGGTACTACAATAGAAGAACCAACCTTCGCCACTTCAGGGTCGGGGACTTAGTTTTAAGGAAGGTCACCATCAACACTCGAGAACCTAATGAAGGGAAGCTCGGCCCGAATTGGGAAGGACCCTATCAAGTCCTCGATATAGTCGGTAAAAGGTCTTATAAACTCGCAACTATGGACGACGAACCACTGCCAAGCAACTGGAACATATCACTTCTCAAACGATATTATTGTTAAGGTATGACTTTATCCCTTATTTCATTTATATATATTCGACGCTAACTCATTTCAGGAGTTCAACCAAAGACATCGAGACCTCGGGTTTTAAAGTACGCGTTGCACTCTTTTTCCCTTAGATCGGTTTTTATCCCAAATGGGTTTTTCTGGCGAGCTTTTTAACGAGGCAACAATTATGTGCTACCTGAGGACAATTCAACAGTATCCAAGGCTTCTTTGCAATCAACCTCGAATTCTAGAGGGCATCACCCTCGGATGTTGTATTCTCTAGAATAGTACTTCATGTCAAAAGGCCTCGGTAGGGAGGCTTTGTAATGGGCCAAATGGTCAAGTGAACCGTGCCCATATAAATTAGTCGAGCCCCGATGGCAAAACATGTGCGCATGTGTAAACTTTTCAAAGAAGCATTCTCTCTTCATTTAAACATCTTGTGTCTTGAAGAAAATCCTGTATTTTACAAAACTCATGCTTATGATATTGTGAGAAACGACTCAAGAGCCAAAGTGCAAATATACACTCGGGGAATACCATCGATGATAGGCATATTCAAGTTATCTAAACTCAAATTCATAAGACCTCAAAGAGGCACCCCTCGATCTATAGGCCAAGGCCACCATTCTCGGGGATTGACATTTCAAACAAGTTCGAAATGTTATTGGGAAATAAGCCCAAGTGGCATACTCGAAGGCTAAGGCCAAACTAAAGGCTATGACCAAAATACATACCCGAAGGCTACGACCAAACTAAAGACTATGGCCTAATTAACGCGGCTCAGAGATGTCCAAATTCCGCAATAACGATGGGCCTTCAAATTCTCTGAAAAACTGGTTAAAAACGGCTGCCCTCGGCAAATAATCAAAAGGGCTTCGATAAAATCAGCCCTCGAAAAACCTTAAGAGGTATCAAATTATTTTTAATACAAATGTGCTAAGGCACAAAAAGAAAAAGGGTTTCAACCGACATCGGACCCTAAAAAAACCCAATGGGTAAAAAATATATGCTAAGGCATAAAGAAATGTTTACTAAGTCTTTTAAGCCAAAAGGGGGAAATAATTGGCATCTTTTAGAGGCCATATGGGCTAAACCTAAAAGGGCCTAAGGGCCAATACATTTAGAGTTCGAGACTTTATTCTCACTCAACTCGGACCTAAGGGTTCCACTATTCCGAGTTCAAATAAAGTTGACTTGAATTTAGCTCAAGGATCCACCATATAACCTTAAGGGGTATGTTACTATAACTTCGGAAATTACCCACTATTTGATAAAACACCTAAGGGTTTGTTCTATTCTAAGTTCGAAACATACTCAAATTTAGTTATAAAAACAGTGTAGTCATGGCATCGATCAAGCCATCCGAAATCTCGAACATATTATTGAGCTCGAGGACTCTCCCTTGCGTGTCTAAAAAAACCTAAGGGTTTGTTCTAAGTTCGAATTAGTATTCACTCGATTACAGAGGCTGCAACAACAAAATTTTCACAAGGAAAAAGCACAAAACACGTTTGAACATAAAATTGAGAAGACATTCAAAAGAAGTATTTCTATTATATATTGGTTATGTACACGCGACCGATTAAAATCTTACAAAAAGAGAAACTAAGTCTTAACTACGGCCTATTTTGACCTCTTCTCCAGGAGCAACTTCTCTTTATGGCCCCCCATCGGTTCCGCCTCGACTGCCTTCTTCATCATCGTCTTCATCATCGAAGGAGGCAATATGCATGGCTTCAGCTTCAAGCACCTTGGCTCGGGCTGTCTCCTCAGAGAGGTCAAAACCTCGAGTATGGATTTCCTCGAGGGTTTCCCTCCGGGATTGACACATTGCTGAGTCAATGATCCATTGCTCTGGTCAGAAGCCTCCCTTAGCTGTATTTGAGCAGCCTCAGAATCGGCCTGGTACATGGCAATGGACTTGTCTTCCATGACCTTTGTCTTCTTGATCTCCGCCTTCGCCTCAGCAAGCCTGGCTTCAAGCTCCTTGATTCTCTTGGCTTGGGCCGAACTTTTCTCTTTGATGCCCCGAAGTTGAACCTCGGCCGATGACACTTTGGCCAAGGTAGTTTCTTTTTCTGCATCCAGGCGATCCATATTCTCCTTCCACCGATCACAATCTACCTTGGCCTGATCGACTTCTCCCCAAAGTAGCTCGATCCTTTCAACCTTTTGCTGCAGTTGAGATAATGAAGTACTAGCCTCCACAGTTGGGTCGAGTCCATATTTTATCAAAAGGATGCTTGCCTGCTTATCTAGCTCGGTCGCTTTCTCACGAGCCATGGCCATATTTGCTTGAAGGTCCTTTATAGTTTCGTCTTTTTGGCCGCAAAGAAGCTTCAGAGCGTTCCTCTCCTACGAGACCTTTTGTAGCCCGGTTTCACACTGGCTGTGGTCAGCTCGAAACTTGGCAAAGGGCTATACAAAAAAGGAAAATACAAGTCAGATTTAGAGAAAACAAAAGAGTAAAGAAAAGAAGTGCATTAAATTGATTCTTACTCGAGATAAGAGGCGTTGGGCCTATTCTAAAAGAATAGAAGCGTCACTGATAGCAGAGGCATCATCGACTCCAGTAAAGCAATCCCGATTGAGATCCCCTACACTAGAGCCTCCGCCTATATCAGGACTCTTAAACTCTCGAGCTTCCCTTAGTGCCTCCTCAGAAACAGTCGGAAGAGAAGGCAAGTGACCTGCTCTCATGGTCCCAAGCAAGTTGCTCGGGATGCCCTGATCGATCTTCGGGGTCTCAGAACCGGCCCCGTCCGGTGTAGTTGCAGATGGACGAGAAACAATCTTGACCTCTGGTAATTCAGGATCCTCACCTGATTTCTTTTTGGAAGCCTCCTCGACACGGGGCTTGATTTTAGCAGCCGCCGTCGACTCAGAAGGTTTGGTGACCTCGACGGCTTTCCTAGGTCGAACCGTCAGTGCCGAGGCATTTTACTCTTCTTCCTCTTCTTCATCTCTCAGGTTTTGGACCGAGTCCATCGTGACAGTGATTACTTTACTCATTACCCTTCGAGGTTTGGGCTTGGGGTCCTCGGACTGCCAGGCAGTTTTCCTCTTCTAGTCTTCCCCCGACTTCGGAACCGGGGACTTGGTTTCTTCCTCGCCACTTGAAGGCCTCAAAATGGCATCCTTGGTCAGGCCTGCATGAAAGAAAATTAGTGACTAATGAAGTATAAAAAGTGTTTCAGAACGTGAAAAAGGAGATCCTTACCGTGGTTCTTGGCCTCCTAGCTGCCCCTTGCCAAATCACGCCATGCGCGTTCGGCATAAATGGAAGTTGAGGCTAACTTTCGAACCCAATCTTCGAGGTCAGGTACTGCTTGAGGCATCCAAGGAATAGATACATGTTGAAAGGGGATATCAGGTGAAGTCAAAGAAGGTATGAAGAACAAAGTTTAAAAATCACTTACGATCGAAGTTCCACTCCTCAGGGAACGACATCTTCTCTTCCGGGATAATGTCGTAGGTCCTTACCCGTATAAAATGGCTCATCCAACCTCGATCCTTGTCCTCGTTAATGCTCAAGATCAAGGCCGTCATTGCCGGCATTGGAGCCTGATTATTCATCGATAGATTCGAGGCAGGTACAACCGCATGAGGTGATTTAGAGTAAACTCTAGCCCCTCAGCCTTGCTAGAGAAGAAGCGCATCATGATTACTATGCGCCATAGAGAGGGGTGGATTTGGCCGAGGGTGACCTGATATCTCTTACAGAGATCAATAATCACTGGGTCGAGGGGACCCAATGTGAAGGGGTAAGTGTAAACACTTAGTAACCCCTCCACATAAGCAGTGATACTCTCTTTGGGAGCAGGAATTTACACCATGACCTCGGGACCCCAGTTCCAGTCCCTCTTCACGGCCTCTAGATGGCTCTTTGTTATCAAGCACATGTACATAGACACATGCTCACATCGGCCCGGGATCGATGAAGGGTTTTCGACTTTGAATCCGGATTTTAGAGTACACGGGCCGGGAACATACTCGTGGGGAAGTTGTTCCACCGGCGCCTTGCCGCCAGACGGCTGAGAAGAGGAGCAAGAAGTTTTGTCCTTCTGCGGTACGGTCTTTGAGGTTTTTGCCATTTGTATAAGTAAAGAAGAGCAAAGAAAGATGAAAAACTGGTGGTTTTGGTGCTAATGAAGGTGGCTTTACAGATAGCGAAAAGGAGGACACAAAAAGAGTGAGAAGACTTAGAGGTTTGATTAGAGAAAAAGTAAATTTTGATTCAATGAAGGAATGGGTATTTATAGGCTCACGGCGACGGTTCGGTGGCGCAAGTGGCCGACCGCTAACTGACAGGCATTAATGATTTGGAAAACTGAACCGACGGGACGTTTCGATCATATCCGACACTTACGTCATGAGGACAACGTTATGATCGAGGTTTCGGAAAATCCAGGCTCAAACCATTTCTTATCATTTTATTACAAGAAACTCAAGGACTATCTGTATACGGTCAAAATTGGGCATGTCCAATTTCATAGGCACAAGGAGCTGCCTCGAGAGTAAACTCATAATAGATCAGGCTCGAGCTCAATAGTAGAGTATGGAGCATGAAGATCGAAGTGCTCGCTGAAGATCGATACCGAGCATGACCGACTTCGAGTAAGGCATAATAACGGAATGGTGAGATATTAGCAACCGACCGAAGATCTCGGCGGAAATCCCAGAACAGATCAAATCAAGCAGTTATTGACGCCAATCATGGAATTTGTTTTCGTTATTAGAATTGTACCTTATTTAGGATTCCTCTACTATATAAAGAGGGACCCCATTCATTTGTAAGGGGGATTGATTCACTGATAAACATATACACATACACTGCTTTTTTTGTTTCACTTACTATCTATTACTGCTCATCACTGTTTATTTTCTGTTCTTTATCATTCTTGTTACCTAACCTCGAGACCATCTCGAATCGAAGTCAAAAGCACTACCTGAACACTGGTTCGATTTATTTTACTATTCAGATTATCTATCTAATTCTTTGTTTATCAATTAGTATTGGATTAAATCATGTATCCTTGAAACCACTAAATAAGTTTAATTGTTACTCGAAATTTTAGGGTAAACAGTAACATATTAGCAAAATAAAAGGTTATATTGATTATTTAATATTTTCTTTTCTGAAACTACTTTTTAACTTGTTACTCAAATACAATGGTGGTCAAGTGCAATCCAATAACATAATTCTAATTAAGAAAAATATGTATTGTCTAATTATGATCATTAAGGACTAGTGCTGTCGAGACAGAAACAATGAA
The DNA here is from genome assembly GCA_000715115.1 of Nicotiana otophora. Classification (NCBI taxonomy): domain Eukaryota; kingdom Viridiplantae; phylum Streptophyta; class Magnoliopsida; order Solanales; family Solanaceae; genus Nicotiana; species Nicotiana otophora. Next base: position 32,273 of record AWOL01S0069015.1, read on the forward strand.
TGAAGGCCAAATGGGTTTGGTTCAAGTCCTTTTAAAAAGAAAGAACATAAATTTTTGCACGCCCAAGTTATTTGATTTCATTTTCCTAAAACAATAGAATAGCCTAGTTAAACAACATCGTATCAAAACAAAAGGTTATACAGATCATTTAGTATTTTCTTTTTAATATTATTTTTCAACTTGTTCTCAAATAAAATGGTGGCCAACTACAATACTCAAAGTAAGAAAATATTTATTGTCTAATTATGATCATTAAAAACATGCGCTAGCGAGACAAAGAAACAAAGAATGGAGGCAAAATGGGTTTGGTTCAAATCCTTCAAAAAACGAAACAACATAAGTTTCTAGACTCCCAAGTTATTTGAATTCATTTACCTAAAACAATTAAAATGAGAATGAAAAATAACAGTTTCTTACATAAAGCTCTTGGTGTTGAGACTCAAAATCACCAATTGCTTTGTTTCTCAAATCTCGATTGTTTAATTAGGCATGGCAAAAAGGAGTAAGGGTCGCCAAAAGGTTGATATGGTGAAGATGCAGAACGAGAGTAATTTGCAAGTGACTTTCTCTGAGCGCCGTGCTGGTCTCTTCAAGAAGGCTAGTGAACTTTGTACACTATGTGGTGCTGAAGTCGCCCTTGTGATATTTTTCTGTCACGACCCAAAATCCCATCACAGGCGTTGTAATGGCACTTAGTCTCTAAAACTAGGTAAGCCGATTATAATAACAATTCAAACCATTTTTTAGAACATACAAATTAATACAAGTGTCGAAACCAAAAGCGAAAACAAATATAAACAACCTCCCAAGACTGGTAATAGTGAGTCACAAACTCTAACTGAGTACGTGCAGTGATCCCAAGGATCAAATATACAATATTGTTCGAATAAAAGTGGACACTACAATAAAAATGCAAAGATTCCAAGGGACTGCGACGACAAAACAACCCTACCTTGAATCCTTGCGATCACACTCTAATCTTTGTCCGAATCCGATATCTCGAATACCTGGCTCTGCACAAAAATGTGCACAAGTGTAGTATGAGTGCACCACAGTCGGTACCCAGTAAGTATCAAGACTAACCTCGGTGGAGTAGTGACGAGGTACAGTCAAGACACTCACTAGTCAAATAACCTGTGCAATATAGCAGTATACAATAGTACTGGAAAATAACTAGCAGTGATAGCAACAAAATCAACCAGTGATATAAACAGTAAGGCAACAAGAACACCATAATTATTACTCAAACGAATAAGGAATACAAGTACAACCAATTAAACAAGTCCTTCAAATATAAATCTTTCACATATAATTCTTTCGAATACACATCTTCCGAAGATATTTCTTTCAAATAAAAGTCACTCTGTGACACCTCATTTCATAATCATAAACACGGGTCTCATACCACTTTTATATTTTCGTAACACAGATCCCAACCTATTTTCATATTTCCGTAACACGGGTCCCAACCCATTTTCATATTTTCACGGTACCTCGTGCCCATATTTCTATTAAAACCGTATGGACAACTCACGTGTCAATAATAAAAGTTATCATATTTTCCCCGGCACCTCGTGCCCACATTTCATATCTGTTGCAGCATGCAACCCGACCCATATAACATAATCTGCCCGGCAATAGCCACAGGCTCACGATTTTGACATAGATCAAACTATTATCAAGTTTACCAAAATAACAAGACAAGTTGCACAAGATATAAGAATAAACACAAGGAAAATTACCAATGTAATAACCCCACATCATCACATAAAAATTACCAACACAATAACCCCACACCATCACATATGATCCTCGACAATAGCCACCCGTATCACTCCTATAATAGCCTCCCTTATCCCTTCGCCCTGACAATATCAATAGCCACACTTATCACTCCGTATAATATCCACCCTTATCACTCCACTCAGACAATATCCCAACATACATAACCACAGTGAAATGCCGCTCTTATACCCACATAATATCAATAGTAGAATGCCACCCTTATATCCTGATAATAATAACTCAAATCACACAACAATTTACACGAACTATTATCACGACAACACAGCACAATCAATTCATATTACAATTTGCCCAATGCCTACAACCAATTCCAAAGATATAGCAAATCAATAAATTTCTCAAAAAATAGCCCAAGACTCTATACAACGCATATAAAACCTCAAAACAACAACAGAGATGGAAAAGTAACTCAGCTTAGGACAACACCTTTATTAATCTAAATTTTTAATAAATATAAATTAATGCCTCATTTTAAACTTATTTAATAATCATTTGCTGATAAGGATTCTATATTGAATTTAATTCCAAGAAAATTATCAAATCAACAACACATGGAATTCACATAAAAGCCCAAGTGACAATAACACAAATTATCATATAAATACAAATTTGCCAAACAAGAAATGGGGCATGACAATTCAAGAATTTACTAAGTTCCAACAATTATCCAATTTAATATATAAGGGCGTCTGCGAATTTTAACCGATATAATTTTTATATATAAACCAAGTACGTACTCGTCATCTTGAGTACACGGCTTTATATCACACAATTTACACAAAAGACTCAATGCCTAAGGGGTAATTTTCCCCACTCAAGGTTAGGCAAGATACTTACGTTTTTGAAGTTATGCCGATATTCCAAAATAGCCGTCTTTCTTGAATTAATTCTCTGGACAACTCAAATCTATTCATATTTGTCACGACCCAAAATCCAACTAGTCGTGATGGCACCTAACCCAACCCGCTAGGTAAGCCAGTTAACCACTAACCAATTCCAATAACAATCAATAAAGCAAATAAGTAAAGAAATGATCTGAATCTAATACAATCCCCAAGAACTGGTAGTAAAAATCATGAGCTTCTAAGAATAGAGTTTATAAAGCTGAAATGGAACAAATACATAGTCTGTTTGAAAAGTACATAAACAGAGTTTTATACATCTAAAGCTACCACGAACAAGAGGAAGCTACAACCGGGACGCAGGTACATCTTCAATCCAGCTGCCATCGAACACAGCAACATCAGCAGTCCATATCTGCACGCAAGATGCAGAAGTGTAGTATGAGTATAACCGACCCCATGTACTGAATAAGTAACAAACCCACCCTTAGGTTGAAAGTAGTGACGAGCTAACACGAAGGTCGGATCCAACACCAATATACCACAACTCAACATAACAGCATAGTACAAGTAATAAAAGAGGTATCTCAGAAATAAAATTCTCAGTTCGTTCACAGTTTCAGAAAATAGTCATGCTTTTCAAGTATCTTAGTGAAACCCAAATCTTTTACCGAAAATGCCAAAAATATGAGTAAGTTTGAAAACTGTAATTTTTCCAAATATCCTTACCACAATAAATAAAATGTTTCATTTTCTTTCCAGATAGTAAGTATGAAATACCTCTCTATGCCCATATATCAATGTGTGTAAAAAGTCATGAATGATGTGATACTGTACAACATGAGAAAAATAATGCATCTATATGCATGTATGTCATGTGTGCATGGCAATGCCATGTATCTCAGAGATGAATCATGTACTCACACTCTCAGAGTACTCAATCTCACTGTCTCGCAGCCTCTCTCAGTATGCTCAATACTTCGCACACTCAATCACTCAGTGCTGTACAATACCCGTTATGGCGTGCAGCCCGATCCACATATATATAGTCGACTGCGCTCACTGGGGGTGTGCAGACTCCGGAGGGGATCCTACAACCCAAGCGCTATAATCCGCATGGACAACTCACGTGCTGCACGGACAACTCACATGCTATAATATCAATATCTGGATCCGCACGGACAACTCACGTGCTATAGTATCAGTATCGGGATCCGCACGTACAACTCACGAGCTGCACGGATAACTCACGTGCTGCACGGACAACTCACGTGCTGCACGGACAACTCACGTGCTATAGTATCAATATCATCACAACAGGCCCTCGGCCTCACTCA
>AWOL01S0069017.1:0-11570 GCA_000715115.1 Nicotiana otophora
GCTCCGGGAGTACACCAGAATGTCATCAATAAACACAATGATGAATGAGTCAAGATAGGGTATGAATACACTATTCATCAAGTGCATGAATGCTTCTGGGGCGTTGGTCAGCCCAAATGACATCAACAGGAACTCGTAATGACCATATCGAGTCCTGAAGGCACTCTTCGGGATATCTGGCTCCCGAATCTTCAACTGATGATAACATGAACGCAAGTCAATCCTGGAGAACACTTTGGCACCCTGTAGCTGATCAAATAGGTCATCAATACATGGCAATGGATACCTGTTCTTCACTGTAACCTTGTTCAACTGACGATAATCAATACACATACGCATAGAGCCATCCTTCTTCTTTACAAAAAAATCGGAGCACCCCAAGGTGATACACTGGGCCAAATAAAACCATTATCAAGCAACTCCTGCAACTGCTCCTTTAATTCCTTCAACTCTGGTGAGGCCACACGATATGGTGGAATAGAAATAGGCTGAGTGCCTGGTAACAAATCAATACCAAAAGCGATATTCCTGTCAGGCGGCATGCCCGTTAGATCTGCCGGAAATACATCTGGATAATCCCTTACTACCGGAACTGACTCAATGGTAGGAATATCAATACTAACATATCTCACATATACTAGATACGCATCACATCCCTTCTCAACCATCCGCTGAGCCTTTAGAAATGAGATAAATGTTACACCCCATGTTTTCATACGTGAAAGTACGCCATAAGTATGAAAGCTCGGAAATGAGATGTTATATACCGTATTTACGTACATTAAAGTTTCGTCATAAGTTAATCGACATAAGCTCGGGAATGAGATTATTTTTAGATTATAAGTATTACGCTATTTCAAATAAGTAATAAGTAAATTTGTGAAGGTGAGAGGGTAAGCAAATCGAGAAAATAATTTTCGTCGAAATTTGATATTTTGAGATAAAATACGGTCCAAGCTACAATACCCCGTATTTATGGACTAGTGCCATACAAGGTACCACATGACCATGATAGTGAGGTTTATAAAGTGTGTTAAAACTGAGTAGTATTTTAAGTAATTTGAGATAATTCTTAATTATGTGGATAATTGGGTAATTATAAATTTTTAAGTGGGAGATTAACTTGTAAATTAAATTTTATGGATAATTATTTAAATGAGATTTGGATAATTATTAGGGGGGACAACATCCACGTGGGATTTATGGAAACTTGGCAGTAAATTGCCACCAATTCATAACCTTAAGTAGGTGGTGGCAACATTTAAAGTTATGTGCACCTTTATATCATTCTTGTTGAAGAATGCCATCTCAAATCCACAAGGTTAGGTAAATAGTGTATCGAATGGTGTTACACTTTGAGAACAACAAGGTACGGATGAAGCTATAACAAGAATCCATACGGAATTGCATTATGTAATAGCAACGTGATTTGCAATTCTAAGGGAGTACGGTACAATCTTTCTCAAAAACAGCATACAGATTTTTCCCTACTTCGATCCGCCGTTACGTGTTGTCGTAATTGACGTGTGTTAGAGAGATTGTCAAGAGAATCAGATCAGGTATGTTAAGGCTATCCCTTCTTTTCTTTTTGGAATGATCCATACAATACAAACGAAACGAGCAAATGCACAACTTTCATAAATGACTCTATTCATAGAAATACTAGAGGTTCCTATGCTCTTGATTCCCCATATGTCTTATTATTCTATCGTCTGTTCATGGGTCTTAGAAAATATGTAAGTTGATAAAGTTTATTTCATGATATTAATCAGAGGCATAATGGTCTTATGACGTTCCGAGAGATTTTATTGACGTACTTCTCCTGCATTGCATTCATTTATATATGTACATTAACCCATGACCACATGGAGTTATATACGTGTGTGTGTGTATATATATAGGATATGGGAAAAGGGTACGACGTTATATACACACTACCACCTGATCAACTAGTATACGTTGATGATTTGCACACAGTGGCCGAGATGATATGATGGGATGCCCTCAGAGGCTTGATGATGTTATGAACGTATATACCTATGCATGTTATGACATTTATACATATATGCATAACATTATGAATATTAATGATTCACAGAGTTATTCAGATTTACATGTTGAGTATTTTACTCCATGTTTCTCTCATGTCTATTATTTACTAATTNTCTATCCCTTTTTTTCTTTTTGGAATGATCCATACAATACAAACGAAACGAGCAAATGCACAACTTTCATAAATAACTCTATTCATAGAAATACTAGAGGTTACTATGCTCTTGATTCCCCATATGTCTTATTATTCTATCGTCTGTTCATGGGTCTTAGAAAATATGTAAGTTGATAAGGTTTATTTCATGATATTAATCAGAGGCATAATGGTCTTATGACGTTCCGAGAGATTTTATTGACGTACTTCTCCTGCATTGCATTCATTTATACATGTACATTAACCCATGACCACATGGAGTTATATACGTGTGTGTGTATATATATAGGATATGGGAAAAGGGTACGACGTTATATACACACTACCACCTGATCAACTAGTATACGTTGATGATTTGCACACAGTGGCCGAGATGATATGATGGGATGCCCTCAGAGGCTTGATGATGTTATGAACGTATATACCTATGCATGTTATGACATTTATACATATATGCATAACATTATGAATATTAATGATTCACAGAGTTATTCAGATTTACATGTTGAGTATTTTACTCCATGTTTCTCTCATGTCTATTATTTACTAATTTTTATTCCTTACATAATCTGTACATTATTTGTACTGACATCCCTTTTCCCTGGGGACGCTGCGTTTCATGCCTGCAGGTCCCGATAGACAGGTCGAGAGTCCTCCAAATAGGCTATCAGCTCAGCGGAAGATGTTGGTGTACTCCATTTGCTCCGGAGTTGCTTGTTTGGTCAGTATGATTTGGACGTGTATTGTTTGGTATGGCGGGGCCATGTCCTGACCTTTATGATAATTATGTACTCTTAGAGACTTGTAGATAGATGTCATATATACGGATACTTGTATGGCCTTATCGGCCTATGTTTTAAGTATATACATAATCACATTGGCCTTATAGGACCGTATGTTACAGGTATGAGTTTCTATATCAGTTTGGGTCGTGACAAAAGTGGTATCAGAGTAGTTTCGTCCTAGGGTACAAGTCGTGTCTAGTAGAATCTTGTTTATGGGTGTGTTGTGCACCACACTTATAAGCAGGAGGCTACAGGGCATTTAGGATTGTCACTCTTTCTTCTTACTCTAGATCGTGTGGTAGAGCTCAGTTGTAAGAACTCAATTTCCTAAACTATATCTTATTCATAATATGACTATGCCTGCATCCAGAAAGACAGTTGGTAAGAGATTGCATGTGGTCGTGGAAGAGTTAAGTTAGAGGAACTCGATTTTGCATCATGCTTATGATGAGTAAGTGTGAGGTCTTCAGCAGAACATGTGTGTACTACGGCGTGTAAGCTTCTTGATAAGAAGCCTTAATGTAAGAATACCTATCCACCCATATGGTGAAAAGTAATGAGAGATTTAGAAGGTATATACAAGTTTCAACAAATAAAAGAAGCAATATGAAGAAGGGTACGAGGCGCTCAGTCAATGGAGATTATCAGTATTTGTAATTCATGCAGTGTCCTATGGGATCTAATAGATATGGTTTAAGAGAAGGACGGGATATCAGGATCCGGGTAGGGTTAGAGAAACCCAAAATGGTGAATGGAGTTTTTGAGTTAGTTGACATTTCTGAAGGATGTTACAAATGTGCTAATAGATCTCCTTGTGAGACACTCAAATGGTACACTCTAGAATAGTACAACTAGATATGAATACTAGAATATTTAGAAATATTTTTACAAAGATAGGCACGGGAAGCCTGGAAGGGATAAATATTACCTTAGTGTGGCTCCCGTCCCTAGTAGAGAGAGAAGTTTAGGAAACCTAAAGAGCCAGTGGATGGAGCAAAGGGGAGCTAAAAGCAAAAGAATATCTTGTTGAAGTTTTCAGAATAAAGTGATAGACAGAAATATTAGCAGGGAAATAAGAAGAGAGTTAATGAAGCATTATGAGTAAAATGTGGTACATGGATGACAACGGTAGATAAAAAAATGACAGTATTACAGAATCTATAGACAAGGAAAGGAAAATACGAGAGGTGACAGGCCTTGAGGCAACAAAAGAGTATAGGTCATAAAGTCACATCCTCATTTCGAGAAATAAGTTCGTGACTCTAACATGATTACTAGAAGGAAAAGTTAGACCCAGAGTAATAGAAATCAGTATGGATTGATGAACAAAATAAACTAAACATGAATTGGGGACTGAGTGATTTGATAATGGTCGACATCATGAGAATTTCATATTTCGTTCCGGCAATAATAGAATGGACAATAGAAGAACATTCATGCGAAATTCAGAGAATGGTCATTCAGGAAGACACTTCCCTAAAACAAGCAATATGAGCAAAGCTAAGCTTAAGGGGTTGTATGTGCCAGTTATACTAAGTGTCACCCTCGCGAGTAAGGAAAATTTGTTATCCTTGGTACATAAGGATTATCGCGAGGCGAGTAAGGGTCATCGATGATATGAAAAGACGCTAAAGATGAAGAGGTAAAACATTTATACATAGATCATCATAACACTAAATGTTAGTACTCCCCAAAAGGGCAGAATATGGAGTAATGTGGCATTAAGTCGGAATTAAGTGGTTCTAGTAACTATGGAATGGTAAAGGAAGAATGCGATAAAAATGAGAAAGGGATGAGATTGGACTTATTCAAAGCCTACAGACATGCTACGATTCTAGAACATTATGCAAACACGATGTCAAGGAGAGGAAGTAAGGGTTCCTTNTGTTAAGGAGAGAAAGTAAGGGTTCCTGCCTGAGATGTTATTGATAGATAAGGAACCAGTGCGAGACGTAAGTTAAGACAAAGGAAATAACCCGAGAAAGATTACGCGAAATATTGATATGAGAATGGGCCAACGAGTAGTTAGTAGTTGATTCTGGAAGAGCCTAGTTATGTCTAGACAAGAGGATACAGACAAATCAATAGATCGTGTAAGATAAACATAGTTAAACCCAATATACGTAATTCAGCCTCGCAATAATGTCATTGTAATACTTGAGAAATATTCAGATAAGAGTTGGGTAGTTAAAGGTGCCGTATGAGTATTACGGGAATAAAAGAGAGTGCCACTGGAAAGACAGTCAAAATATAAGTTTAGAAGCAACCCTACAAGCACAAAGGCGTGGAGGTAAGAACTAAGAATAATTATAGGCGAGGAAGGACATCAAAACTTTCGTCGAGTATACGATGTAATAAGCTTGCAGCGCTACAAGAGTCAGAGGGTCTTCCCTAAGTACTACAATGAAACACTAGCTGAGGAAATAAGGAAGAGGGCTTCAACCTAAGCACAATGACCTAAAGAGGAAATGGTCTTGTAACAACAGTCTCACAACAATATTGTATGCACTTCATAAGAAAGTGGCACCTATCATGGCTAATGAACGGGAAGAAGAAAAAAATCAAAAGGTGATATTCAAGATCATATGAGTTGTATAGAATTCCAATATGTGTGGGCACTAAGTGTAATGACTCGGTCGGTCGTTTTGAGTATTATAACCCCGTTCCTCCATTTACTGCTCAATTTATGCTCTACAGTTATTTTATGACTTACCGGGTTAGTTGGTTCGGGTCTGGCAGGGATTCTGAGTGAAATGAGACACTTAGTCTCATAATTGAAAATTTAAGTTACAAAAGTGGACCGGATATGGACCTATGTGTAAACGACCTCAGATTTAAATTTTTATGATTCCAATAGCTCAATATGGTAATTTTGGACTTAGGAGCGTGTCCGGAATATTATTTGGAGGTCCGTAGAGGAATTAGGCTTGAAATGCCGAAAGTTTAATTTTTTGGGAAGTTTGACCGGGGAGTTGACTTTTTGATATCGGGGTCGGAATCATATTCTGAAAATTGAAATATCTCTTTTACGTCATTTATGACTTGTGTGCAAAATTTGAGGTCAATCGGACGTGATTTAATAGGTTCCGGAGTCGTTTGTAGAAATTAGAAATTTCAAAGTTCATTAGGCTTGAATTGGGTGTACTTTATGGTTTTAGTATTGTTTTAGGTGATTTAAGGGTTCAACTAAGTTTGTATGATATTTTAGGACTTGTTGGTATATTTGGTTGAGGTCCCGAGGGGCTCGGATGAGTTTTGGATGGTTAACGGATCATTTATGACCTTGGTGAGATTGCTGATATCTGTTGCTGCATTTTTCGGATTTTCTCTTTTGCGTTCGTGAGTGGGTCCTCACGTTCGCGAAGAGGAATTTCAGGCAGGCAGGATTTACTCTTCGCGTTCGCGAGGGGGTCTTGCGTTCGCGAAGAGGAGCTGGGTTGTGCATCGCGTTCACGTTTGGGGTATCGCGTTCGCGAAGGGAAAAATAGCAGGCATCGGTTTTTGCCTTTGCGTTCGCGAAGGGGAGCTCGCGTTCGCAAAGAAGGGCTCTGTAAAGCATCGCGTTCGCGAGCAGTGTGTCGCATTCACGAAGAGCAAATATTGGGAAGCACATTTTATGCTTCGCGAACGCGAGGGACCTGTCGCGTTCGCGAAGAAGAGAGGTCTGGACAAAGAGTTTAAGTTCTGAAAATAGGACTTTGTCCCATTTTTAGTTTTTGACGGATTGGAGCTCGAGAAGAGGCAATTTTGGAGAGTTTTTCAAGAAAAATAACGGGGTAAGTGTTCTTAACTTAATATTCGTTAAATTATCCGAATCCATGGTTATTTTTATTATTTAATTGGTGAATAAAGTTGGAAAAGTTTGAAAACCCTCGTAGTTTAAAATGAAGATTTGAGGGTTGAGTTGGGGTCGGATTGTGATAAAATTAGTATGGTTATACTCGTGGTTGAATGGGCTTTCAGATTTCGTAACTTTTGACGAGTTCCGAGACATAGGCCCCAAGCGATTTTTGAGCAAAAATTCAAATTTTAATGGAAAATTAGCATAATCTTATGGAATTAATTCCAATAAATTTTATTGACTGAAACGAATTATTTGTGACTAGATTCGAGGCATTCGGAGGCCGATTTGCGAGGCAAAGGCATAGCAAAGTAATGTATTTTACGCTCTGAGGTAAGTAACAGTTTTAAATCTGGTCGTGAGGTATGAAACCCCGGAATTTTGTGTCATTTGATTATTTTGGAGGTGACGCACATGCTAGGTGATGGGCGTGTGGGCGTGCACCGAGGGAATTGTGACTTGTTTCGCCCCGTGAAACTGTAAAGTTGAATAATTTGTTGTTAGCTATATGCTCTCTTTGTGTTGAAGAAATTTGACTATAAATCATGTTGGAAATCATGCTTAGGCTATGTGATAGTACTGTTGGGACCCACAAAAGGCACATACTTATTGAATTAATTGCTAATTTCTATCTTGTGCCCAGTCATGATTTTACTTGCATATCATACCTCAGTCTTTCTTGATATTTGTCGACGCATTATGTTATCTTTGTTTGGGTTAATCTTTGTGATTTTTGAGAGACCGAGAGACTAGAGAGGTTGAGGACTGAGTAAGACCGAGGTCCTGTCGGTGAGGTAAGGATATTATGGCACGGAGTTGTCCATGCAGCATGTGAGTTGTCCGTGCAGCGCGTGAGTTGTCCGTGCAGCACGTGAGTTGTCCGTGCAGATTATGACACTTGGGTTGTAGGAGCCCCTCCGGAGTCTGTACACCCCCAGTGAGCGCGGGTACCCATTGAGCGTGAGTGTTGAGGGCTGAGAGCCGAGTGATGAGTTGAGTGACTGTTGTTTGAGAGGTTGTACTAGCTTTGCATTTGTTATTGCACTTGATTGCTATCTGTCATTGTTGTAAAATCTCTAAAAGATTTTATATCTGGATTATATGAAATTGAACTGTATAAAAATTGATTTGACTTAAACTACCATATTTGAAAGCATGTCTATTCTTTGCTGGAATTACTGAAAGTGAACTGTAACTGTGTAGCTCGTCATTATCTTCAGTTCCTTAGTTATTATTATTACTTGCTGAGTTGGTTGTACTCATACTACACCCTGCACTTCGTGTGCAGATCCAGGTGTTCCCGGACATAGCGGGTGTTGATCATTTCGCGCAGTTGATTTTCAGGAGATTCAGAGGTAGCTGTCGTGTTTCGCAGACCTTGTCTCTCTTTCCCTATCTCCTTGTTTACTGCATTTTGGTCTTAGACTATTATAGACCTTATGTTCCAGATTTGTATCCATATTAGATGCTCATGTACTCAGTGACACCAGGTTTTGGGGAGTGTTCGTGTCAGTATTTATGGGATTTTATATTGTATTAAATTATTGTATTTTCAAACTTAAGAGAAATTGTGGTTTATCGAGATTATCGGCTTGCCTAGTATCGAGATAAGCGCCATCACGACAGGTTGGGATGTTTGGTCGTGACACGAAGATAAGCCAAGTATTCGTGCAACAAGTGGCAGAACGACCGGGAAAAGTAATTGCTTACATTTAAATAAAGTTGAGAAGGAACGAAAGGAATTATTCGATCTATAATCCAGAGTTAGTTACATTATGAATGCACTTAATATTTCGGAGTATTATCCATGCATCATATATGTTGACAATCATATAGTCGTAGAAGACTCCTGTATAAGTTAAAAGAAAGAATTAAGTCCAAGTCATAGATAAAGAATTGAATTGTTAGAAGATTGTATCATGGATATTCCATAGCGTCTATGAAAGGCTAAAGTAATAACTAATACCATGAGTCGCAGATCGGAAGATAGCTTAAGCATACATAAAGACTAATCATGAGGAAGAGGAAACTAAAGAGTTACATCAACCAAGTAAATCAGGAGTCTGATTATTGGACCAGAAAATTATAGAAATCATGATTGAGAACATTACAGGATCACTCTTAATATCAGAGGTACAAGAAAGATAGTACATTAGCCATATTCTATAACGGCTCTATGATAAAGCCAGTTAGAAGAGTACCGGCCTCATAAGAAGTCAGTATGAAGCTCCCACCGGATTGTGTATACACCAGAGGTGCAAGTGTTATAATAAAGTTTCAAGTGGTGGATATAAATTATACTTGTGTGGAAGGAGGTCATGAAAGAGATATAAGATGTGATGTGAGATTCTAAGGTAAGTAAGGTAAAGGTGAACAACGTATAATATACTCAAGTGCAGAAGGTTGTGAATAATCTATACTTCGGATAAAAAGCTAGAAGCGCAGGGACTCAGTATCCAGGAATGATAGCGGCATCGTCAGTGGCATATCTTCCAGCCTATGGTTTCTAGGTACCGAAAGATCTAGTTAAGAGAGCAAAGAAGAGTTGGAGACAATGTGATGTCTCGCTTGATATTCCAGAATAACATAAGGAAATCTATGGTGCAAGCAAGTTGAAGGAAGGTGGCGAATAATATATATAAATATGTATAGGTCGCAAGCTAAAGTATGGTAAAGCGACAAAGTTTTAGGAAGACATGAGTAAGGATCATAAAGGGCGAGTAAGAATGTGATGAGAATGGATAAGTCCTCAGGATTAAGCCCATGAAAACAAGAGAGCTGATGGTTTCTCTAAGTTATAAAAAGCTCAGTATAGCCTGAATGAACTCAAAGGAGTCTAAGACTAGCAGCATTTAGAAGAGATGGAATACTGCTCTGGTAGTAGAATAAGGGTGTAATTATGATAGATAAAGGATGACGTTTGGGCCTTCGATTGAGTAATGATTTGAAGAAAACAAAAGGAGGGGATTTCATGAATTGTACAGGATTAAAATACCCACGTAAGGTGAATCATACCGGGATGCTATGAAATACGGTTATGGAAGCATGGTGTCACCCCAGGTGGATCAGTCTAATCACTTCAAATATTCCTCGATGAGACGTAAGCCCTAGTGGAAATGTATTACGTAAGAAGTTTAAAGTTATCAGTAGTAAATTGTAGATCAACATTGAGGTGAATCAACAAAGGATGGATAAAAGTTACAAGGGATGGATAAAAGTTACAAAGCATGAGATGAGATTAGGCTGTCATTCTTAAGATGAACAGTAGTATGGAGCATTAAAGGACTTAGATTTATATATATGGTATAAGCAACGAGAGTAACCTGGAGTTTGGTATCAGACCTCAGTAATAATAAACTGAAGTAAGAGTTATGGTATAGTGTGACCTACTTAGATGTAGTAAAGTCGTAGACGCCCAGAGGGACAGCTTGTCATAATTTTGTATATGTTCACAAAGTGAGGCCTAGAGATTGGTTAAAAGCTGGAGGGAAGAGTCGCATAGGCGCACATACAAGGAAAAAGTCATATAGACTGCATGATAGAAGGTAGCAACAGTTACGAGATTGGAAGAATTCCGACCACAAGTCGTGGTGTGAGAAAGAGGCCTAAAGGGGGGAATGCCTTGGCCTTTGGATTTATTCACAGAACAATTGCCTAGATGGCAAGAAGAGTACTAAAGTATTCACAAGGACTATAGGTTATGATAATGATAAGTGCATCAGTCAACATTCGAGGACGAATGTTCCAAGGGGGGAATGATGTCACATCCCATGTTTTCGTACGTGAAAGTGTGCCATAAGTAAATTGATGAAAGCTCGAAAATGAGATGTTACATCATGCATTTTCGTACGTTAAAGTTTCGTCGTAAGAATCGACACAAGCTTGGGAATGATATTATTTTGAGATTATAAGTATTACGCTATTTCAAATAAGTGATAAGTAAATTCGTGAAGGTGAGAGGGTAAGCGAATCGAAGAAATGAGTTTCGTCGAAATTTGACATTTTGAGATAAAATACGGTCCAAGCTACAATACCCTATATTTATAGACTAGTGCCATACAAGGTACCACACGACCATGATAGTGAGGTGTATAAAGTGTGTTAAAACTGAGTAGTATTTTAAGTAATTTGAGATAATTCTTAATTATGTGGATAATTGGGTAATTATGAATTTTTAAGTAAGAGATTAACCTGTAAATTGAATTTTATGAATAATTATTTGAATGAGATTTGGAAAATTATTAGGGGGGACAACATCCACGTGGGATTTATGAAAACTTGGCAGCAAATTGCCACCAATTCATAACCTTAAGTAGGTAGTGGCAACATTTAAAGTTATGTGCACATTTATATCATTCTTGTTGAAGAATGCCATCTCTAATCCACAAGGTTAGGTAAATAGTGTATCAAATGGTGTTACACTTTGAGAACAACAAAGTACGGATGAAGCTACAACAAGAATCCATACGGGATTGCATTATGTAATAGCAACGTGATTTGCAATTCTAAGGGAGTACGGTATAATCTTTCTCAAGAAAAACATATGGATTTTTCCCTACTTCGATCCGTCGTTATATGTTATCGCANACGATTGAGTAATGATTTGAAGAAAACAAAAGGAGGGGATTTCATGAATTGTACAGGATTAAAATACCCACGTAAGGTGAATCATACTGGGATGCTATGAAATACGGTTATGGAAGCATGGTGTCACCCCAGGTGGATCAGTCTAATCACT
>AWOL01S0069021.1:0-12979 GCA_000715115.1 Nicotiana otophora
CCTTTCAATACCACATAAATACATCTCAGGCCAAAACTGATATAACACATGACCCCGCAATCTGATCGTTGATAGTGAACTCCCCTCACTTGGTGCGAAGCCATAGGACACATTTCGATGATCCACAATACTAACCTTCATTGCTCGTATGACACCGGTCATAAGACACCTCAAGACATTTATTTGGTGCATGTCATCCTCGTAACAGTTAAACTCGCTTTCTCTAGTGCCTTGGCTGCTAGTATGTACCCTTCACTAAATAGAAATCCCATACGAACTACATAGTCTCTAATACTACCAACTATCTTCATATCTACATCCACCTCGTGACCCTACCACAATTGTGACTATTAGGAAATTAATTAAACCTTCTTAAGATCATACTTATCAACTAGATGTCAGAACCTGCTGCACCCCCATGTGCACAACTGAATGATCTTTAAATACTTCCGCATCCTCGATCTGGAAGACACGTTGTAACAATGGTTGAGCAACCCTGACACCCTTATAACCCCTCTGTAGTATCACAAACCGTTGGTGCATAGTTGATATCGAGTGTGCAATTTCATACATGACTGGATGCAAAAGAACATAAGGTATATGCTTCAAGCTGAATAAATACAACACGATAAGGAATGAAAGAAGTGAATTTTTCCTACTAGCTCTGTAGCCTCTCGAAGATAAGTACAAACGTCTCCGTACTGATCCGCAAGACTCTACTAAACTCGTTCGTGACTCGTAGAACCTAGAGCTCTGATACCAACTTGTCATGACCCAAAATCCCACCACAGGCGTTGTGATGGCACTTACTCTCTAAGACTAGGTAAGCCGATTAAAATTTCAATTCAAACCATTTTTTTTATCGAAACCAACAACGTAAATAATTATAATACCTTCCCAAGACTGGTAATACTGAGTCACGAACTCTAATTGAGTACATGTAGTGATCCCCAAGGATCGAATATACAATACTGTTCGAATAAGAGTGGACAGTACAATAAAAATGGAAAGACTCCGGGGACTGCGATGACCAATCAACCCTACCCTGAATCCTTGAGATCACACTCTAATCTGTGTCCGAATCTGATATCTCCAATACCTGGTTCTGCACAAAAATGTGCAGAAGTGTAGTATGAGTACACCACAGTCGGTACCCAGTAAGTATCAAGACTAACCTCAGTGGAATAGTGACGAGATACAGTCAAGACACTCACTAGTCAAATAACCTGTGCAATATAGCATACAAAAATAAAAGAAAACAAATAGCAGTGATAGCAACACCAATCAACTAGTGATTTAAACAGCAAGGCAACAGGGATGCCATTAATATTGCTCAACAAATAACGAGTACAAGTACAACCAAATAATCAAGTCCTTCAGATATAAATCTTTCGCTTATATGCTTTTCAAATAATAATCTTCAGGATATAATACTTTCTAATAAATATACTTCAAATATACACCCTTCAAACAAATATCTTTCAAATAAATCTCTTTCAAATATAATCTCTTCAAATAAATATATTTCGAATATAATTCTTTCCAATAAATCTCTTTCAAATATAATCCCTTCAAATAAATATCTTTCGAATATAAGTCTTTCAAGTAAAAGTCACCATGTGACACCTCATTTAACTTTCCTAGTGTGAGAAATATATTCAATATATCAAATCAAATGGTACAGCAATACCTTCGTGCACTTGTCTCATTCTCACCCAATATATATATGTAGATCAAATCAATTGGCACTGCAACACCCTTCGTGTATTTATCTCTTTCTCACCGTGCATACATATAACAATACCAACTAGGTGGAAGAAATTCCAATAACAATAAAATAAGTAAAGTGGGAGGCACACAGTCAACGACCACGACTACAAATCATACAGAAAACATAAGTGCACAATAACAATTCAAGATAAAGACATGAATGTATACACAACAAAATATATCACAATATAATGTATGTACCTCGTCCTCGCCTGCACGCATCACCCTTCGTGATTTTACTCTCATCCTCACCTGATAATATAAATAAAATGGCGCGGTATCACCCTTCGTGCTTTTACACTCTCAATAGCACGGCATCACCCTTCGTGCTTTTACACTCTCAATAGCACGGCATCACCCTTCGTGCTTTATACTCTCAAATGGCACGGTATCACCCTTCGTGCTTTACACTTTCAATGGCACAACATCACCCTTCGTGCTTTACACTCTCAAATGGCACGTCATCACCCTTCGTGCTTTACACTCTCAAATGGCACGTCATCACCCTTCGTGCTTTACACTCTTCCTTACCAAGCACATGTATATCATTAACAATCAAGGTAGGAAGCATAAATAACATCAAGAAGAGTGTTTAAAACACAACACAATACAATAATTCATATCACAATTTGCTACCGGCCACAACCAAATTCCAAATATGTAGCAGAATCAATAAATTTCTCAACAAATAGCCCAAGGCTCCACACAACGTATATAAAACCTCAAAACAATCGACAGGGGTGAAAAATACTCCGTATAGGGCAATGCCTTCATTAATTCAAATTCTTGATAATTATATTAACTCCTCAATTTAAACTTATTTAATAAATATTTGCAGATAAGGATTCCATCATGAATTTAATTCCAAGAAAAATATCAAATCAACAAACACACGGAATCTTATTTAATAATCTCTCATAAGTTTTTTTCTCTTTTATATTAGTAATTCATATATATATGTAGGTCACTTGACCAAACCATATTAATATAGTGTGTTTCTTTATTATATTTTCTTTTTGTCTGATTTATCATCATCAAAGTTTGCTTTACTCGCTTTCGCATAATGCCTTGTTACCTTCGACCCCAATAAGTGGTATTAGAGCAAATGGTTCAGAGCAAGGTCAAAGACATGTTTAAGGTGAGTATAGATCAAGTTATATCCAATTTTACGATAATGAAGGTTTTTATCCAAAAAAATAATGTCAAGAGTATTACATATGGAGACAAATTTCGAATGTTGCATATTTAAAAATCAAAACCATTTTTAACCTATACATGGACTCCAATTTTTAACCCACGCTTACTTTTAAGGCATGAGCTCCCACTTTTGACGTAGAGCTCCACTTTTAACCCTGCTGACTTTTAATGCAAGGTTGCAATACTTTTAACATGTGTTCACTTTCAACGCACGACTCCAATTTTTACCCAATACCTATTTTTAACCATGACAAACATCAATGATGAAAATTATGTAAAGAATGGGGATCAAGTTTTTTCCCAAAAAATTTAGGACAAAGGAAGAAGTTTTTAGGATTTGCCTTGATTTTCTTACCATACTGAATTTAACATTTTCTTAAAAGAGGAAAAAATAGTTTACCATAAGACCATCTCCAACCCAATACCAATGTTGACACCAAATGCCATTTTGGTATAAGATTGGTGTTTTGGTGCTCCAACTCAACACCATTTCTTATACCATTTTGGTGTGTGAATAGTGTTACACCAAATTTGGTGTAACATTATTCATCAACACCATTACTATTCATCATTATTTTATTATTATCTTTTATTATATAACACTTTTAATTTAATATATTATAAATTTTGTAATTACTTATAATATTTATGTAATATCTTTATAATATTAATTTTATATTTTAATTTTGGTGTATAATTTTTATAAATTAATTTTCGTATATTTTATTTTTATATAAAATTGTAAATTAATTTTATTATAAGATATAATTGTAAAAAAATATATAACCATAAAAAAAAAAGTGCAAATCTGAAATATAATATGTTATTAATAAATAACACAATGTTCATTGATTATCATAAAAACAAATATTTAATACAGTAACGACCGACATAGATTAAAATTGAAAATATATTAAATAACATAATGGGATGAGAAAAATTACAACAATAATCTAGTACTCTGGAAGGCCGCTTCCAGATCCACCAATATCATTAAAATATTGAGTGTATGGGGCAAAGGATTGTTGTAGTTGTGACTGTTGAAATTGTTGACTTCTTTTATTCATTATTCATTTTTATTCTTGTCGAATAAATTCACGAATATTTGGATCATCAATAGAATCTAAATTCGACAATAAAATTTTATTTTCTTCTTTAAATTCTTTTAGTTTCAAAGCTCTATCTTTTATCTCCATATCTCATTGCCTGTCTGCACTTGACTTTGCCAACAATTCAACAAGCCGATTGTTTTCTTATTGGACCATTTTCATAGCCGATGAAAAATCTTCATCGATTTTTCTCTTCAATTTTGCTTTCTTCACCCCAATAGGTCGTTGTAATGATGTGGAATCACCTGCAAGATCCTCATTCAAATTTAGTGAAAATGATGATAAGTTAGGAGATGATATTAGAGGTGAGTCAGGAGTAGGAGTCTCAGACTCCGATGAAATATAGGAAGAGCCTTTATTTTCTAATCTTGCTAAAGGTATTGCTCCTCCCGCCCATTATGTTATTCAAGCTAAAGAATATGATGTGGGTTATTATTTAGCTGGCGGTATATATCCAAAATGTTCTACTATTGTGCAAACTATTCGTGAGCCACGCTCTTAAAAGAAGAAATTTTTTGCGATGAAACAAGAATCATGTCGAAAAGATGTTGAACGTGCATTCGGAGTTTTGCAATTATTGCAGGGCCGTCACATTTGTGGAGAAAAGAAGTGCTCCATGATATATTAACTACATGTATTATTGTCATGACCCAATTTCACTTATAGGTCGTGATGGTGCCCAACACTACAGCTAGGCAAGCCAACTAGTAATTTAAACCCATATTCAATTCTTTTTAAATTAACGGAGTAATTAAACTCTTCTTAATTGCGGGAATTTAAAACAATATGAAAAGATTCTAGTAAATAAAAAAAATAATCAAGTCCAAACATTCTACTAGTGTGTGTACCAAGACCTGGTGTCACAAGTGTATGAGCATCTAGTAGATTATAAAAAAATTACAAATACTATCTGGAATGAAATAGACAGAATAAAAATTCAGGAAGAGGCACTAGTTGCTACAGAATGGCTCAGAAGGGCAGCTCACCACTAAGCCTCTGGATATCGAGGGTGCACGCCGATAGGTCCAATAATAGCATCTGTCTGAGGTCCTGCACAAAAAATACAGCAAGTGTAGCATGAGTACGTAAATAACGTATACCTAGTAAGTATCAAGCCTAATCTCGAAGAGGTAGAGACGAGATGGACGACTTTGACACTCACTAAGGGTCAATAATAATAATTAAAATAAAACTAGAATATCTAAATCAACATGATTCACAAAGTTAACAATAATTTTATTTAACCAACAGAAATAATTAAATTCCTTCAATGCGACAATTTCCAATCTATTAATTAAATTCCCAAACTGCAATTAAAATAAAAGGCATCATATAATAATTATTATTATTATTAGGCACGATTTCTGCCGAGGTCGTATGGCCCGATCTAGAGTGTCGTGTACAATACCGAGGGACGTGCGGCGCGATCCATAGATGCATCTATATTGCCGAGGCGTTCGGCCCGCTCCACAAGAAAGGATGACATTTTGTTATGTACATCCGGAAGGAGAGTATATTTATTGTAGGTAAATTCGAGAGGATGAAAAATTCTTTTAATAATTAATTAATTTAAGCAGAAAATTAAGTATATAAGATTTTCATCTTTTACTATCTATCCCTAACAATTTATAATATATTTCAAATAATTTAATTAAATAAAGGATATAATTTACACACGTAATGTATGCTTTGAGTCCTAAACTATCCGGACTTTTAGCATAGATAGTAGCTACGTACGGAGTCTAATCACCTCGTGCATACGCAGCCCCCACAATCAGCAACAATTATTAATTTCATCACCTATGGGATAATTTCACCCTCACAAGATTAGACAAGAGACTTACCTTGTCTCGAAATCCACTTTCCGATCAAAATGTCGCGTAAATACCTCAATTCGATGCCGAAAACTCCTAAACTATCCAAAAGTTATATAAAATAATTAATACATATTCATTAATTCGGAATTCATCTATTACATTAATTACCCTATCCAAAATGGTAAAATTCCTAAAATTTACCCTGGGCCCACGTGCCCGGATTGCAAAACTTTTTGGATGCAAACATTACCCATAATCTCAAGAACTCAAATATATAATTTCTATCCAATTACATAACCATTTTTGTGGTTAAAATCACAATTTTATAAAGATCTAGGTTTTTCATCTAAATCCCTTGATTTCTAAGATTTACCGGTTATAATATACCCATAATCTATGTATTTAACTCAAGGGGTGTAGAATTAACTTACCTCCAAGTTGTTTATTGAAATCCCCTCTAAAAACCTCTGAAATCGCCCGAAAATAGAGAACAATGGGCTCAAAAATATCTGAGCCTCGTTTTTTAACCATTCCGCCAAACAGTGGTTTCTCACCTGCGGAAAAGCCTCGCAGGTGCGAGTTTCACTCGACTTGCCCAGCCTCGCATATGCGCGTTTTGTCTCGCACCTGCGCATTCGCAAGTGCGTAAAAATTCCGCATCTGCGGTCAGTTGCGTGCCTTCCCCTTTTCGCTTCTGCGAGCCAAAATCGCATCTGCGATGGTCGCACCTGCAGCGGTCCAAGCGCAGGTGCAAACGAACTAGAAGCAGAAAGTTTCAGCATTTTTCTCCCAAGTCCGAAGTTGGTCCGAGCCTCGTCCGGTTAACACTCGGGGCCCTCGGGGCCCCGCCCGAACATACCAACAGGTTTGAAATCATAAACCGGACTCACTCGAACTCTCGGAACGTGTAAAACAACATCAAATCTAAGAATCATACTCCACAGCAAATTGATTCAACTTAGAAATTTCAAATTCTTCAAACTTACTCCGAATGCGCCAAAATATACTTATACTACTCGGAATGACACAAAATTTTACGTGCAAGTCTTAAATCACTATACGGAGTAATTCCCAGACTCGGAATTCAAAACGGACCTCGATTACTCCAAAACCTATTCCAAACCAAATTTAAAGAACTTTAAACCTTCAAATAGTTGATTTTCACTATTAAGCGCTAAAACGCTCCCGGGTTATCCAAAACCCGATTCGAACATACGTTCAAGTCTGAAATAATCATACGAACCTATTAAAACCGTAAAATCCCGATTCCAGGGTCAGTTTCTCAAAATATTGACCAAAGTCAAACTTGGCCATTTAAAGCCAAACTAAGGAACCAATTGTTCCGATTTCAACCCGATCACTTCCAAATTCTTAACCAATCATCCCCGCAAGTCATAAATTATTAAAAAACATTTGGGAAGTTGTATTTAGGGGAACGAGGTTCTAAAAGTCAAAATGACCGGTTGGGTCATTACATTCTCCTCCTCTTAAACAAACGTTCGTCCTCGAACGGGTTTAGAATTGTACCTGGAGTGCCGAATAAGTGTAGATATCTGCTCCACATATTTTCCTCAGCTCCCAAGTCGCTTCCTCGACTGGTTGGCCCCTCCACTGGACTTTTACTGCAGAAATCCTCTTGGACCTCAACTTGCATACTTGTTTATCAATAATGGCAACTGGTTCTTCTTTATAGCCCAAACTATTATCTAGTTGAACTGTGCTGAAGTCTAACACATGTGATAGGTCGGTATGATACTTCCGGAGCATAGATTCATGGAAAACCGGATGAACTCCTAATAGATTGGGAGGTAATGCAAGCTCATAAGCAACCTCCCCAACTCGTCTCAACACCTCAAATGGGCCTATAAACCTTAGGCTCAACTAGCCCTTTTTCCTGAATCTCATAATTCCCTTCATCGGCAAAACGTTCAAGAGAACTTTTTCACCCATCATAAATGATAAATCATGCGCTTTCTGATCTGCGTAACTCTTCTGTCTCAGATGCGCTGTACGAAGTCGCTCCTGAATCAACTTTATCTGTTCCAAGGCATCCTTCACCAAATCAGTACCATATAACTTAGCCTCACCAGGCTCAAACCATCCGATGGGCGAATGACATCGCCGACCATATAAAGTCTCAAATGGAGCCATCTCGATGCTGGATTGGTAACTGTTATTATAAGCAAACTCAGTCAAAGGCAAGAAACGATCCCACTGACCTCCAAAGTCAATCGCACATGCCCTGAGCATATTCTCCAAAATCTGAATTGTCCGCTCTGACTGTCCGTCGGTCTACGGATGAAAGGCTGTGATGAGCACTACACGGGTCCCCAATTCACTTTGTACTGCTCTCCTGAAATGTGAAGTAAACTGAGGGCCTCTATCTGATATGATAAAAATTGGCACACCGTGCAACCGAACTATCTCCTGAATATAAATCTGGGCCAACCTCTCTAAAGTATACGTAGTCACAACCGGAATGAAGTGTGCCGACTTAGTCAACCTGTCTACAATGACCCAAACTGCATCAAACTTCCGCAAGGTCCGCGGCAACCCGACTACAAAGTCCATAGTAATGTGTTCCCATTTCCACTCCGGTATAGTCATCTGCTGAAGTAGGCCACCTGGCCTCTGGTGCTCATATTTAACTTGCTGACAATTTAGACACCTAGATACATGCTAAACGATGTCATTTTTCATCCGTCGCCACCAATAATGCTGCCTCAGCTCATGATACATCTTCGTAGCACCTGGATTAATAGAATACCAAGAACTGTATGCTTCCTCTAGTATCGTTTTCCTCAGTGCATCCACATTATGAACACATAGACGATTCTGGAGTCGCAGAACACCATCCGCGCCAGTAATAACTTCCTTGGCACCACCCCGTAGTATCATTTCTCAAAGAACCATTAAGTGTGGATCATCATACTGGCAAGCCTTGATCTGCTCAAATAGTGAAGACTGAGCTACAACACATGCAAGAACTTGGTTGGGCTCTGAAATATCCAGCCGCACAAGTTTGTTGGCCAAGGACTGAATATCCAAAGCTAATGGCCTCTCCTCTGCTGCAATGAAAGCCAAACTACCCATACTCTCCGCCTTCCTACTCAAGGCGTCTGCAACCACGTTTGCTTTGCCCAGATCATACAGGATAGTAATATCATAATCTTTTAGTAACTCATGCCATATGCGCTCTCTCAAATTTAGGTCCCTCTGCATGAACAAATGCTGCAAACTGCGATGATCAGTGTAAACTTCACAAGACACCCCATAAAGATAATGCCTCCAAATCTTTAGAGCGTGAACAATCACAGCTAACTCTAAATCATGCACTGGATAAATCTTCTCGTGGGGCTTCAGCTGACGTGAAGCATATGCAATAACTCGCTCTTCCTGCATCAATACACAACCCAAGACAACGCGTGAAGTGTCACAATACATTGTATACATCCCCGAACCGGAAGGCAACACTAACACTAGTGTTGTAGTCAATGTTGTCTTAAGCTTCTGAAAGTTCACCTCACAATCATCGGACCATCGAAACGGAGCACCCTTTTGGGTTACTTTGGTCAAAGGTGCTGGAATAGATGAAACACCTTCCACGAGCCGACGATAACAACCTGCTAAACCCCAAAAAACTCCTAATCTCAGTCGCCGAAGTGGGACGATGCCAATTCTGAACTGCCTCAATCTTTTTGGGATCAACTTTAATGCCCTCGCCCGATACAATATGCCCCAAAAATGCTACACACTCAAGCCAGAACTCACATTTGGAGAACTTACCATATAGCTTTTGTTCCCGCAATGTCTGAAGTACCACTCTCATATGCTACTCGTGCTCTTCCTTACTGCGCGAGTAGATCAAGAAGTCATCAATGAAGACAATGACAAACGAATCAATATATGGCATGAACACCCTGTTCATAAAATCCATAAACACTACCGGGGTGTTAGTTAAACTGAAGGACATTACTAGAAACTCATAATGACCATATCTAGTCCGGAAAGCAGTCTTCGGAACATCTGAATCCTGAATCTTCAACTAATGGTACCTTGACCTCAAGTCTATCTTAGAGAACACCCTTGCACCCTGCAACTGGTCAAATAGATCATCAATACGCGGCAACAGGTATTTTTTCTTAATACTGACTTTGTTCAATTTGCGATAATCAATACACATTCTCATAGTACCATCCTTCTTCTTCACAAATAATACTGGTGCACCCCAAGGCGATACACTCGGTCTGACGAACCCTTTGGCTAGTAACTCCTCAAGTTGTTCTTTCAGTTCCTTCAATTCTTTCGGAGCCATGCGATACGGGGGGATAGATAGAGGTTGGGTATCTGGAGCCAAGTCAATACAGAAATCAATATCACGATCAGGTGGCATACCTGGAAGATCTGAAGGAAATAAATTGGAGTACTCCCAAACTACATGCGTTGAATCAATAGTCGGAGTCTCTGCAGTCTTGGCATGGAATTCTAGGATGACATGATATGGAGATAACCAGTCCATGCCCAGGATAATTTCAAAATCGATCATCTCAAGCAATAAGAGATCTGCTCTAGTTTTATAACTACAGAATGTAATAATACAGGACCCGTAGATCCGATTCACAATAACAGAATCACCCACATGAGGGGACACATAAACGGGAGTACTCAAGGACTCACGAGAAACACAAAGAAATTGAGAAAATAGAGAGGACACATATGAATATGTAGATCCTGGATCAAATAATACGGAGGCATCTTTGCCGCAAATAGAAATAATACCTGTAATCACGGCATCTGAGGCCTCTGCATTCGGTATGGTCGGAAAAGCATAGAACCGAGCTAAAGCACCAACTGGCTGGCCTCCGCCTAGCTGACCTCCACCTCAAGGACGGCCCCTACCCACCTGTCCTCCACCTCTTGGCGGTCAGACTACTGGGGGAGCAACTGGTGTGGTAATCATAGGCCTACCCAGAAACCTAGGGCAGAATCTTCGTTTGTGACTGGGATCCCCGCACTCATAACAACTATTCAGCACAATGGGTTGCTGACTAAGAATCTGGTCCTATTGACCTGAATACCCACTGGAAGAACCCTGAATAGGTGGGCGATAAGAACTCTCTGGTATAGTAATGAAATAAGGTCGCACTAGAGGACCTCGAGGAGGCGGTGGTGTTGGATATGGGGGCATGCTGGACTGCCCTCTCACGAACGGAGCTCTGCCCCCAGATGGAGCACCTCTGAACTCTCCAGAATACCTAAACCGCTTATCTGTAGTAACCTGCTCTCGCCTACACTGACGCACACCCTCAATCCCCCGGGATATCTCCACGACTAGCTCATAAGAAGTACTCATCTCAACCTCTCGAGCCATTGTGGCCTGAATGCCAGTATGTAAACCCGCAACAAACCTCCACACTCTCTCCGCCTCAGTAGGGAGTATCATAAGTGCATGGAGAGATAACTCAGAGAACCTCACCTCATAATCGGTCACCGACATCTGACCCTACTGAAGCTGCTCAAACTGAAACCGCAACTCTTTTCTCTAGGAGGGTGGAATATACCTGTCCAGGAAGATACGGGTGAACCTGTCCCAAGTCATGGGAGGAGAATCTACTGGTCTGCCAAGAATATAAGACTTCCACCATTTACGAGCCCTGCCCTCTGGCTGAAAAGTAACAAAGTCGACCACATGAGACTCTAATATCCTCATGTTGTACAGTCTATCCTTGCATCGATCAATGAAATCCTGGGGATCCTCATGTCGCTCACCCCCAAAGACAAGAGGATGTAGTCTAGTCCATCTGTCCAATAGTTTCTGCGGATCAACGACTGCAGTTGGCCTAGGCTCAGGTATAGCTGCTGCCACTGGCTGCACTTCACCCACGGGTAGAGCACCCTAGGTCTGCTATACAGCAGTTTCCTGCGCATGAGCCTGCGCGGTAGGGGTCTGTGCTCCCTCGCCTGCCTGAGATGTGGCTGTGTCTGCCGGAAATAAACCTGTCTGAGTCATAGTGTCCATGAACCGCAGCATACGACCCATGACATCCTGACATCCCGGTGCAGATGTGAAATCCACTGGAGCTGACTCTGCCACATGCACCTCACCTTGTTTCTCAGTAATGGGATTCTCTGCTGGACCCACTAGCGGCATAACCGAAACAGTCCTGGGATGTCCTCGCACCCTACCACGAGCTGGAGCCCTCCATCGGCCTCTGCCTCCCTTCTAGCAACTGGGGGAGTAGCTCTTCCCTGGTCTGGAACCGCATTAGTGCGCGTTCTCACCATCTGTGAGAGAATAAGAGAAAGATATTTAATACTACATCAATTGCACGATGGAATATGAAGAAAGGTAGTTTTCTAACACCCTATAGTCTCTCGAAGATAAGTACGCATGTCTCCATACCGATCCGTAAAACTCAATTAGGTCTGCTCATAACTTGTGAGACCTACGTGAACCTAGTGCTCTGATACATGTTGTCACGACCCAATTTCACCTATAGGTCGTGATGGCGCCCAACACTACACCTAGGCAAGCCAACTAGTAATTTAAAACCATATTCAATTCTTTTAAAATTAACCGAGTAATTAAACTCTTCTTAATTGCAGGAATTTAAAACAATATGAAAAGAGATTCTAGTAAATAAAAAAACAATCAAGTCCAAAAATTCTACTAGTGTGTGTGCCAAGACCTGGTGTTACAAGTGTATGAGCATCTAGTAGATTATACAAAAATTGTAAATACTATCTGGAATGAAATAGACAGAATAAAAATTCAGGAAGAGGCACTAGTTGCTGCAGAATGGCTCAGAAGGGCAGCTCACCACTAAGCCTCTGGATATTGAGGGTGCGCGCTGATAGGTCCAACAATAGCACATGTCTCAGGTCCTACACAAAAAGCGCAGCAAGTGTAGCATGAGTACGTAAACAACGTATACCCAGTAAGTATCAAGCCTAATCTCGAAGAGGTAGAGACGAGATGGCCGACTTTGACACTCACTAAGGGTCAATAATAATAATTGAAATAAAACTAGAATATCTAATTCAACATGATTCATAGAGTTAATAATCTGTCTCCTATACACATCT
>AWOL01S0069021.1:13973-35243 GCA_000715115.1 Nicotiana otophora
AAATACTATCTGGAATGAAATAGACAGAATAAAAATTCAGGAAGAGGCACTAGTTGCTGCAGAATGGCTCAGAAGGGCAGCTCACCACTAAGCCTCTGGATATTGAGGGTGCGCGCTGATAGGTCCAACAATAGCACATGTCTCAGGTCCTACACAAAAAGCGCAGCAAGTGTAGCATGAGTACGTAAACAACGTATACCCAGTAAGTATCAAGCCTAATCTCGAAGAGGTAGAGACGAGATGGCCGACTTTGACACTCACTAAGGATCAATAAAAATAATTGAAATAAAACTAGAATATCTAAATCAACATGATTCACAGATTTAACAATAATTTTATTTAACCAGCATAAATAATTAAATTCCTTCAATGCAATAATTTCCAATCTATTAATTAAATTCACAAACTGCAATTAAAATAAAAGGCATCGTATAATTATTATTATTATTAGGCAGGATTTCTGTCGAGGTCGTACGGCCCGTTCCAGGGTGTTGTGTACACTGCTGAGGGACGTTTGGCGCGATCCATAGATACTATACTGCCGAGGCGTTCGGCCCGCTCCACAAAAAAAGAGGACATTTTCTTATGTACCTCCGGAAGGAGAGTATATTTATTGTAGGTAAATTCGAGAGGATGAACAATTCTTTTAACAATTAATTAATGTAAGCAGAAACTTAAGTATATAAGATTTCCATCTTTTACTATCTATCCCTAATAATTCACAATATATTTCAAATAACTTAATTAGATAAAGGATACAATTTACACACATAATTCATGCTGAGTCCTAAACTACCAGGACTTTTAGCATAGATAGTAGCTGCGTACGGACTCTCATCACCTCGTGCGTACGTAGCCCCCATAATTAGCAACAATTATTAATTTAATCACCTATGGGGTAATTTTCCCCTCACAAGATTAGATAAGAGACTTACCTTGTCTCGAAATCCATTCCGATCAAAATGTCACGTAAAAACCTCAATTCGATGCCGAAAACTCCGAAACTATCCAAAAGTTATATAAAATAATTAATACATGTTCATTAATTCGAAATTCATCTATTAAATAAATTACCCTATCCAAAATGGTAAATATTTTAAAATTCACCACGCGCCCACGTGCTTGGATTTCAAAATATTTTGGATGAAAACGTTACCCTAATCTCAAGAATTCAAATATATAATTTCTATCCAATTCCATAACCATTTTCGTGGTTAAAATCACATTTTTATAAAAATCTAGGTTTTTCATCAAAACCCCTTGATTTCTAATATTTATCGGTTATAATCTATCCATAATCTATGTATTTAACTCAAGGGGTGTAGAATTAACTTACCTCTAAGTTGTTAGTTGAAATCCCCTCTCAAAAGCTCTAAACTCGCCAGAAAATGGAGAATAATGGGCTCAAAAATGTCTGAGCCCCGAGTTTTAACCATTCTGCCAAGCAGTGGTTTCGCACCTGCGGAAGGTGTACCGCACCTACAGCTTCCGCACATGCGGAAAAGCCTCGCAGGTGCCAGTTTCACTCGACTTGCCCAGCCTTGCATCTACGCGTTTTGTCTCGCACCTGCGCGTTCGCAGGTGCGTAAAACTTCCGCATCTGCGGTCAGTTGCGTGCCCTCCCCTTTTCTCTTCTGCGAGCCAAAATTGCATCTGCGATGGTCGCACCTGCAGCTGTCCAAGCGCAGGTGCAAACGAACTAGAAGCAGAAAGCTTCAGCATTTTTCTCCCAAGTTTGAAGTTGGTCCGAGCCTCGTCCGGTTAACACTCGGGGCCCTCGGGGCCCCACCCAAACATACCAACAGGTTTGAAATCATAAACCCGACTCGCTCGAACTCTCGGAACGTGTAAAACAATATCAAATCTAAGAATCATACTCCACACCAAATTGATTCAACTTAGAAATTTCAAATTCTTCAAACTTACTCCGAATGCGCCGAAATATACTTATACTACTCGGAATGACACAAAATTTTGCGTGTAAGTTTTAAATCACTATACGGAGCAATTCCCAGACTCGGAATTCAAAACGGACCTTGATTACTCCAAAACCTATTCCAAACCTAATTTAAAGAACTTTAAACCTTCAAATAGTTAATTTTCACTATTAAGCGCTAAAATGCTCCCGGGTTATCCAAAACCCGATTCGAACATATGCCCGAGTTCGAAATAATCATAAGAACCTATTGGAACCGTAAAATCCCGATTTCGGGGTCATTTTTTCAAAATATTGACCAAAGTCAAACTTGGCCATTTAAAGCCAAACTAAGGAACCAATTGTTCTGATTTCAACCCGATCACTTCCAAATTCTGAACCAATCATCCCACAAGTCGTAAATTATTAAAACCACATTCGGGAAGTTTTAATTAGGGGAACAAGGTTCTAAAAGTCAAAATGACCGGTTGGGTCATTACATTCTCCACCTCTTAAACAAACGTTCGTCCTCGAACGGGTTTAGAATTGTACCTGGAGTGTCGAATAAGTGTGGATATCTGCTCAGCATGTTTTCCTCGGCCTCCCAAGTCGCTTTCTCGACTGGTTGGCCCCTCCACTGGACTTTTACTGCAGAAATCCTCTTGGACCTCAACTGGCGTACATGTTTATCAATAATGGAAACTGGTTCTTCTTCATAGCCCAAACTATTATCTAGTTGAACTGTGCTGAAGTCTAACACATGTGATAGGTCGGTATGATACTTCCGGAGCATAGATACATGGAAAACCGAATGAACTCCTAATAGATTGGGAGGCAATGCAAGCTCATAAGCAACCTCCCCAACTCGTCTCAACACCTCAAATGGGCCTATAAACCTTAGGCTCAACTAGCCCTTCTTCCTAAATCTCACGATTCCCTTCATCGGCGAAACCTTCAAGAGAACTTTTTCACCCATCATAAATGATAAATCACACGCTTTCTGATCTGCGTAACTCTTCTATCTCGGATGCACTGTACGAAGTCGCTCCTGAATCAACTTTATCTTTTCCAAGGCATCCTTCACCAAATCAGTACCATATAACTTAGCCTCACCAGGCTCAAACCATCCGATGGGCGAACGACATTGCCGACCATATAAAGTCTCAAATGGAGCCATCTCGATGCTGGATTGGTAAATGTAATTATAAGCAAACTCGGAAAAGGCAAGAAACGATCCCACTGACCTCCAAAGTCAATCACACATGCCCTGAGCATATCCTCCAAAATTGAATTGTCCGCTCTGACTGCCCGTCGGTCTGCGGATGAAAGGCTGTGCGGAGCTCTACACGGGTCCCAATGATCTTTGTACTACTCTCCAGAAATGTGAAGTAAACTGAGGGCCTCTATCTGATATGATAGAAATTGGCACACTGTGCAACCGAACTATCTCCTCAATATAAATCTGTGCCAACCTCTCTGAAGTATACGTAGTCACAACCGGAATGAAGTGTGCCGACTTGGTCAACCTGCCTACAATGACCCAGACTGCATCACACTTCCGCAAGGTTCGTGGCAACCCGACTACAAAGTCCATAGTAATGCGTTCCCATTTCCACTCCGGTATAGTCATCTACTGAAGTAGGCCACCTTGCCTCTGGTGCTCATATTTAACTTGCTAACAATTTAGACACCTAGCTACATGCTCAATGATGTCATTTTTCATTCGTCACCACCAATAATGCTGCCTCAGGTCACGATACATCTTCATATCACCTGGATGAATAGAATATCGAGAACTGTGTGCTTCCTCTAGGATCTTTTTCCTCAGTCCATCCACATTAGGAACACATAGACGATCCTGGAGTTGTAGAACACCATCCGCGCCAATAATAACTTCCTTGGCACCACCCCGTAGTACCATTTCTCGAAGAACCATTAAGTGTGGGTCATCATACTGGCGAGCCTTGATCTACTCAAATAGTGAAGATTGAGCTACAACACATGCAAAAACTTGGCTGGGCTCTGAAATATCCAGCCGCACAAGTCTGTTGGCCAAGGACTGAATATCCAAAGCTAATGGCCTCTCCTCTGCTGAAATGAAAGCCAAACTACCCATACTCTCCGCCTTCCTACTCAAGGCGTCTGCAACCACGTTTGCTTTGCCCGGATGATGTAGGATAGTAATATCATAATCTTCTAGTAAGTCAAGCCATCTGTGTTATCTCAAATTTAGGTCCCTCTACTTGAACAACTGCTGCAAACTGCGATGATCAGTGTAAACTTCACAAGACACCCCATAAATATAATGCCTCCAAATCTTTAGAGCGTGAACAATCACAGCTAACTCCAAATCATGCACTGGATAATTTTTCTCGTGGGACTTAAGCTCACGTGAAGCATATGAAATAACTCGCTCTTCCTGCATCAATACACAACCCAAGCCAACGCGTGAAGCATCACAATACACTGTATACATCCCCGAACTGGAAGGCAACACTAACATTGGTGCTGTAGTCAATGCTGTCTTAAGCTTCTGAAAGCTCACCTCACAATCATCGGACCATCGAAACTAAGCACTCTTCTCGGTTAATTTGGTCAAAGGTGCTGTAATAGATGAAAAACCTTTCACGAATCGACGATAATAACCTGCTAAACCCAAAAAACTCCTAATCTCAGTCGCCAAAGTGGGACGATGCCAATTCTAAACTGCCTCAATCTTTTTGGGATCAATTTTAATACCCTCGCCCGATACAATATGCCCTAAATATGCTATAGACTCTAGCCAGAACTCACATTTGGAGAACTTAGCATATAGATTTTGTTCCCGCAGCGTCTGAAGTACCACTCTCATATGTTGTTCGTGCTCTTCCTTACTGCGCGAGTAGATGAAGATGTCATCAATGAAGACAACGACAAACGAATCAATATATGTCTGAGCACCCTGTTCATCAAATCCATAAACGTTGTCGGGGCGTTAGTTAAAGCGAAGGACATTACTAGAAACTCATAATGACCATATCTAGGCCGAAAAGCAGTCTTCGGAACATCCGAATCCCGAATCTTCAACTGATGGGACCCCGACCTTAAGTCGATCTTAGAGAACACCCTTGCACCCTGCAACTGGTCAAATAGATCAACAATACGTGGAAACGGGTATTTGTTCTTAATAGTGACTCTGTTCAACTGGCGATAATCAATACAGATTCGCATAGTACTATCCTTCTTCTTCACAAATAATACCGGTGCACCCCAAGGCGATACACTCGGTCTGACGAACCCTTTGGTTAGTAACTCCTCAAACTGTTCTTTTAGTTCTTTCAATTCTTTCGGAGCCATGCGATACGGCGGGATAGATATAGGCTAGGTATCTGGAGCCAAGTCAATACAGAAATCAATATCACGATCAGGTGGCATACCTGGAAGATATGAAGGAAATACATCAGAGAACTCCCAAACTACATGCGTTGAATCCATAGTCGGAGTCTCTGCAGTAATATCTCGAACATAGGTTAGATAAGCTAAACAACCCTTTTCAACCATGTGTTGAGCCTTCATAAAATAAATAATACGATTAGGTGCACTAACAGACGAACCCTTCTACTCCAACCTAGGAAATTCTTGAATAGCCAAGGTAACAGTCTTGGCATGGCAATCTAGGATGGCATGATATAGAGATAACCAGTCCATGCCCAGGATAATTTCAAAATTGATCATCTCAAGCAATAAGATATCAGCTCTAGTTTCATAACCACAGAATGTAATAATACAGGACCGGTAGATCCGATTCACAATAACAGAATCGCCCACAGGAGTGGACACATAAATGGGAGTACTCAAGAACTAACAAGAAACACAAAGAAATTGAGAAAATAGAGAGGACACATATGAATATGTAGATCCTGGATCAAATAATACGGAGGCATCTTTGCCGCAAACAGAAATAATACCTGTAATCACGGTATCTGAGGCCTCTGCATCCGGTCTGGCCGAAAAAGCATAGAACCGAGCTAGAGCACCAACTGGCTAGCCTTCGCCTGGCTGACCTCCACCTCAAGGACGGCCCCTACCCACCTGTCATCCACCTCTTGGTGGTCGGACTATTGGGGGAGCAACTGGTGCGGTAATCATAGGCATGCCCCGAAGCCTGGGGCAGAATCTCCGTATGTGGCTGGGATCCCCGTACTCGTAATCACTATTCGGTACAATGGGTTGCTGACTAAGAATCTGGCCCTGGTGATCTGAATACCCATTGGAAGAAACCGGAATAGCTGGTGGGCGATAAAAACTCTCTGGTATAGCACTGAAATAAGGTCGCACTGTAGGACCTCGAGGAGGCGATGGTGCTGGATATGGGGGCCTGCTGGACTGCCCTCTCACGAACTGAGCTCTGCCCCCAGATGGAGCACCTCTGAACTCTCCAGAATACCTAAATCGCTTATCTCTAGTAACTTGCTCTCGGCTACGCTGACGCACACCCTCAATCCTCTAGGCTATCTCCACGACTAGCTCATAAGAAGTACCCATCTTAACCTCTCGAGCCATTGTGGCCTGAATGCCAGTATGTAAACCCGCAACAAACCTCCGCACTCTCTCCGCCTCAGTAGGGAGTATCATAAGTGCATGGAGAGATAACTCAGAGAACCTCGCCTTATAATCGGTCACCGGTATCTGACCCTGATGGAGCTGCTCAAACTGAAACGGCAACTCTTCCCTCTGGGATGGTGGAATATACTTGTCCAGGAAGATACAGGTGAACCTATCCCAAGTCATGGGAAGAGAATCTACTGGTCTGCCAAGAATATAAGACTTCCACCATCTACGGGCCCTGCCCTCTAGCTGAAAAGTAACAAAGTCAACCCCATGAGACTCCAATATCCTCATGTTATACAGTTTATCCTTGCATCGATCAATGAAATCCTGGGGTTACTCATATCGCTCACACCCAAAGATAAGAGGATGTAGTCTAGTCCATCTGTCCAATAGTTTCTGCGGATCAGCGGCTGCAGCTGGCCTGGGCTAAGGTATAGCTGCTGCCACTGGCTGGGCTCCACCCACGGGTAGTGCACCCTAGGTCTGATATACAGCAGCTGCCTGCCCATGAGCCTGCGCGATGGGGGTCTGTGCTCCCCCGCCCGCTTGAGATGTGGCTGGGTCTATCGGAAATAAACCGGCCTGAGTCATAGTGTCCATGAACCGCAGCATACGACCCATGACATCCTGAAATCCCGGTGTAGATGTGAAATCCACCAGAGCTGGCTCTGCCATAGGCACCTCACCCTGTTCCTCAGTAATGGGATTCTCTGCTGGACCCACTAGCGGCATAACTGGAATGGTTCTGGGACATCGTCGCACCCTTCCACGAGCTGAAGCCTTACCTCGGCCTCTAGCAACTGGGGGAGTAGCTCTTCCCTGGTCTGAAACCTCATTAGAGTGCGTTATCACCATCTGTGAGAGAATAAGAGAAAGATATTTAATACTACATCAATTGCACGATGGAATATGAAGAGAGGTAGTTTTCTAACACCCTATAGCCTATCGAAGATAAGTACATATATCTTTGTACCGATCCGTAAGACTCTATTAGGTTTGCTTATAACTTGTGAGACCTACGTGAACCTAGTGCTCTGATACATGTTGTCACGATCCAATTTCACCTATAGGTCATGATGGCGCCCAACATTACAGCTAGGCAAGCTAACTAGTAATTTAAACCCATATTCAATTCTTTTAAAATTAATCGAGTAATTAAACTTTTCTTAGTTGCAGGAATTTAAAACAATATGAAAAGATTCTAGTAAATAAAAAAAATAATCAAGTTCAAAAATTCTACTAGTGTGTGTGTCAAGACCTGGTGTCACAAGTGTATGAGCATCTAGTAGATTATACAAAAATTACAAATACTACCTGGAATGAAATACACAGAATAAAAATTCAGGAAGAGGCACTAGTTGCTGCAGAATGGCTCAGAAGGGCAGTTCACCACTAAGCCTCTAGATATCGAGGGTGCGCGTCGATAGGTCCAACAACAGCACATGTCTCAGGTCCTGCATAAAAAGTGCAGTAAGTGTAGCATGAGTACGTAAATAACATGTACCCAGTAAGTATCAAGCCTAATCTCGAAGAGGTAGAGACGAGATGGCCGACTTTGACACTCACTAAGGGTCAATAATAATAATTGAAATAAAACTAGAATATCTAAATCAACATGATTCACAGATTTAACAATAATTTTATTTAACCAACAGAAATAATTAAATTCCTTCAATGCAACAATTTCCAATCTATTAATTAAATTCACAAACTACAATTAAAATAAAAGGCATCGTATAATTATTATTATTATTAGGCACGATTTCTGTCGAGGTCGTACGGCCCGATCCAGAGTGTCATGTACACTGCCGAGGGACGTGTGGCGCAATCCATAGATGCATCTATACTGCCGAGGCGTTCAGCCCTCTCACACCCAAAATCCCACCACATGAGTCGTGATGGCACCTCTCTAAGACTAGGTAAGCCGATTTCTATTACATTTTGAAGCCATTTTTTAAATTTATTTATTAAAATCTAACAGCGGAAATAATTACAATACACAACCTCCCAAGACTGGTAGTACTGAATCACGAACTCTAACAGAACACATGAAATGATCACGAGGACCGAATATACAATATTGTTTGATTAAAATTAACAGTACAATGAAATGAAAAGACTCCAAGGGACTGCGACGACCAAGCAGCTCTACCTTGAGTCCTTAAGATCCCGCTCTAACTCTTCTCAAATCCGATGTCTCCAATACCTGGCTCTGCACAAAAATGTGCAGAAGTATAGTATGAGTACACCACGGTCGGTACCCAGTAAGTATCAGGACTAACCTCAATGGAGTAGAGACGAGGTACAGTCAAGACACTCACTAGTCTAATAACCTGTGCAATATAGTATACAAAATAATAGGAAACAAATAATAATAAGGGCAGGATAAAACAACCAGTGATATGTACAACAGATAACAAGAATACCATTAATATCACTCAACAATTAATAAACACAATTACACCCAATTAAATCAAGTCCTTCAAATAAATGTCTTTCACATATAATTCTTCCAGATAACTCTCTTTCAAATATAATTTTCTCAAATAATTATTATTATTATTTTCAAATATAATTCTTTCAATAATCTTTTCAAATATAATTTCCTCAAATAAATATCTTTCAAATACAATTCTTTATTATTTTTACAAATATAATTCTTTCAATAAATCTTTTCAAATATAATTTCTGCAAATAAATATCTTTCAAATACAATTCTTTATTTTATTTTTTTCAAATATAATTCTTTCAATAAATCTTTTCAAATATAATTTCTGCAAATAAATATCGTTCAAATACAATTCTCTCATGATAAAAACCTTTCAAATATAAACTTTTCAAATAATTAGCCTTCAAACATAGTTCTTTCAAGATAAATACTTTTCAAGTATAACCCCTTTCAAATAAATATCCTTCAAAAATAGTTCCTTCAAGATAAATACTTTTCAAGTAATATCCTTCGAGTATAAGTCACCCTGTGACACCTAAGTATAGAAGATTAGGAGCTTCGAACAGAGATATAACCACAGGGGAATCTACCAGGATACCGTCCCGTAGTCCCGAATTAATTATGCAGTACGAAGGTGATCTCCCGGAATACGTCCGTAGTCCCAAAATAAATATGCATGACAGGGGGATCTCCCGGAATACGTCCGTAGTCTCAATTTAAATATGCAGTGCTGGAGGATCTCCCGGAATACGTCTGTAGTCCCAAAATAAATATGCAGTGCTGGAGGATCTCCCAGAATACGTCTGTAGTCCCAAAATAAATATGCAAGACAGGGGGATCTCCCGAAATACGTCCGTAGTCCCAATTTAAATATGCAGTGTTGGGTGATCTCCCGGAATACGTTCGTAGTCCCAATTTAAATATGCAGCGCAAACAACAGAGATAACAACTATAACACGACAGAAACCTCGTGCATCACCACAGCAAGTATAAAAGCAACAATGACAGAGATGCAAAGTACGGCGAACAAATCAACTCAAGAACTTAAATCACAAGAACGGTAGAACTCATTCACAAGGAATAACCACAGTAAAGAATGCTAGGCACAAGGAGAACAGCTTAACAAGGGAAAACAAAACAAAATATAGCAACGATTCCACAATATTCAAGTCAACAATAAGAAGCCAACACGAGTCAAATAATATAAAAGAATGGCAAGTCAACTAGGATATAGGCTATATAAACTCCTTTTGAGGTTGAGCAATTACGAGGAATATTCAACAATTCAAGTAAGTATTTAGGCACAACAATTAGATGATTAAATATATACCAACAATTACCCAATTTATTACAAAATATGCTCAGGACTTTAACTCAATAAACTTTACACATATAATCCAAGTACGTACTCGTCACCTTGCGTAAATGGTTTTCAATTACACAAATTGCACATAAGACTCAATGCCTAAGGGGTAATTCCCCCACTCGAGGTTAAGCAAGATACTTACCTTTTTGAAATTAGGCTGATATTCCAAAATAGCCTTCTTGCTTGAATTGACCTCCGGACAGCTCAAATCTATCAAAATTAATTGTATAACTTCATTAAAATTCATCGGAAACAATTCCGGATAATAACGCGTCGACATAACATTTTATTCCAAAAAGTCAACAAACGTCAACGTGCGGCCCGCCCCTCGGAACCCGACAAAATTTTCATGAAATCCAAACACCCATTCCAATACGAGTTCAACCATACTAATTTTATCGAATTCCAATAACAATTCGACCTCCAAATCTTAATTTTTTTCATTTTCAAATCCCTAAGTTCAAACCCCTGATTTGCACCTCAAAAACATGTAATCTAATCGGATTATTCGATGATAATTCAATATTATGGAGTAGAAATGATCACAAGGGACTTACCTCAAGTTTTCCCGTGAAAACCTTACTCAGAAATCGCCCAACCCGAGCTTGAATTACCCAAAAATGGCAAAAGCTCGAAACCCCTCTGTTTTTGTATTGCCCATGGGTTTTCGCATCCGCGGTGATTTCTTCACACCTGCGGTAAATATTTTTCACCCGCGGCCTTCGCATGCGCGGCCAATTTTTCGCATTCGCGGCCTTCGCATCCGCGGCCAATTTTTCGCACCTGCGGTCTTCGCATCCGCGGCAAATTTTTACCCACAGTGCCTGGCCAGCCCATGAATTTTCCGCTTCCGCAACTCATTTCTTGCATCCGCGAGCTCGCACCTGCGGCCCTTTTTCGCGCAGGTGCGATCACACCAGCAGCCCAACTGCTTCAGCTCCTCCTCCAAATCCAAATTTGATCCGTTAAGCATCTGAAACTCACCCGAGGCCCTCGGGACCCCGTCCGAACATACCAACAAGTTTCATAACATAACACGGACCTACTCGAGGCCTCAAATCATATCAAACAACATCAAAACGACGAATCGCACCTCAAATCAAAATCTATGAACTTTGAACTTTCAAATTCTATATCTTGTGCCGAAACATATCAAATCAATCCGGAATGACTTCAAATTTTGCACACAAGTCATAAATGACATAACGAAGCTATTCAAATTTTCAGAATAATATTTTGACCCCGATATCAAAAAGTCAACCCCCGGTCAAACTTCCCAAAAATTTAACTTTCGGCATTTTAAGCTTAATTCCACTACAGACCTCCAAATAATTTTTCTGACACGCTCCTAAATCCAAAATCACCATACGGAGCTATTGACATCATCAAAATTGCATTCCGGAGTCATTTTCTCAAAAGTTAACTCTCCGGTCAACTCTTTCCATTTAAGCTTCAAATTAAGAATTGTTCGTTTAATTAAGTCATTGATCGGGGCGTAAATTCTTAAAATGACAAGTCGGGTCGTTACGGGCCCGCTCCACAAGAAAGGAGGATATTTGCATATATACCTCTGGAAAGAGAGTATATTTATTGTAGGTAAATCCGAGAGGATGAACAATTCTTTTAACAATTAATTAATTTAAGCAGAAAATTAAGTATATAAGATTTCCATATTTTACTATCTATCCCTAACAATTCACAAACTGAAACCGCAACTCTTTTCTCTGGGAGGGTGGAATATACCTGTCCAGGAAGATACGGGTGAACCTGTCCCAAGTCATGGGAGGAGAATCTACTGGTCTGCCAAGAATATAAGACTTCCACCATCTACGGGCCCTGCCCTCTGGCTGAAAAGTAACAAAGTCAACCACATGAGACTCCAATATCCTCATGTTGTACAGTCTATCCTTGCATCGATCAATGAAATCCTGGGGATCCTCATGTTTCTCACCCCCAAAGACAAGAGGATGTAGTATAGTCTATATATCCAATAGTTTCTGCGGATCAGCGGCCGCAGCTGGCCTGGGCTCAAGTATAGCTGCTGCCACTGGCTGGGCTCCACCCATGGGTAGTGTACCCTGGGTCTGATATACAGCAGCTACCTGCCCATGCGCCTGCACGGTAGGGGTCTCCCCCGCCCGCCTAAGATGTGGCAGGGTCTGCTGGAAATAAACCAACCTGAGTCATAGTGTCCACGAACCGCAGCATACGACCCATGGATGTGAAATCCACCGAAGTTGGCTCTGCCACAGGCACCTCACCCTATTCCTCAGTAATGGGATTCTCTGCTGGACCCACTAGCGAAATAAGTGGAACAGTCATGGGACGTCCTCGCACCCTACCACGAGCTGGAGCCCTCCCTCGGCCTCTGCCTCAGCCTCTAGCAACTGGGGGAGTAGCTCTTCCCTGGTCTGGAACCTCATTAGAGTATGTTCTCACCATCTGTGAGAGAATAAAAGAAATATATTTAATACTACATCAATTGCATGATGGAATATAAAGAAAGGTAGTTTCCTAACACCTTATAGCCTCTGGAAGATAAGTACAGATGTCTCTGTACTGGTCCATAAGACTCTAGTGCTCTGATACATGTTGTCATGACCCAATTTTACCTATAGGTCGTGATGGCGCCAAACACTACAGCTAGGCAAGCCAATTAGTAATTTAAACCCATATTCAATTCTTTTAAAATTAACAGAGTAATTAAACTCTTCTTAATTACAGGAATTAAAAACAATATGAAAAGATTCTAGTAAATAAAAAAAATAATCAAGTCCAAAACTTCTACTAGTGTGCGTACCAAGACCTGGTGTCACAAGTGTATGAGCATCTAGTAGATTATACAAAAATTACAAATACTATCTGGAATGAAATAGACAGAATAAAAATTCAGGAAGAGGCACTAGTTGCTGCAGAATGGCTCAGAAGGGCAGTTCACCACTAAGCCTCTGGATATCGAGGGTGCGCGTCGATAGGTCCAACAATAGCACATGTCTCAGGTCCTGCATAAAAAGTGCAGTAAGTGTAGCATGAGTACGTAAATAACGTGTACCCAGTAAGTATCAAGCCTAATCTCGAAGAGGTAGAGACGAGATGGCCGACTTTGACACTCACTAAGGGTCAATAATAATAATTGAAATAAAACTAGAATATCTAATTCAACATGATTCATAGAGTTTATAATAATTTTATTTAACCAACAGAAATAATTAAATTCCTTCAATGCGACAATTTTTAATTTATTAATTAAATTCACAAACTGCAATTAAAATAAAAGGCATCGTATAATTATTATTATTATTAGGTACGATTTCTGCCGAGGTCATACGGCCCGATCCAGAGTGTCGTATACACTGCCGAGGGACATGCGGCGCGATCCATAGATGCATCTATACTGCCGAGGCATTCAACCCGCTCCACAAGAAAGGAGGACATTTTTTTATGTACCTCCGGAAGGAGAGTTTATTTATTGTAGGTAAATTCGAGAGGATGAACAATTCTTTTAACAATTAATTAATTTAAGCAAAAAATTAAGTATATAAGATTTCCATATTTTTCTATCAATCCCTAACAATTCACAATATAATTTTAAATAATTTAATTAAATAAAGGATATAATTTACACACATAATTAATAATTAATTAATAATTAATACATGTTCATTAATTCGAAATTCATCTATTAAATAAATTACCCTATCCAAAATGATAAAATTCCTAAAATTCACCCCGGGCCCACGTGCCCAGATTTCAAAAATATTCGGATGAAAACGTTACCCATAATCTCAATAACTCAAATATATAATTTCTATCCAATTCCATAACCATTTTCGTGGTTAAAATCTCATTTTTATAAAAATCCGGGTTTTTCATCTAAACCCCTTGATTTCTAAGATTTATCGGTTATAATCTACCCATAATCTATGTATTTAACTCAAGGGGTGTAGAATTAACTTACCTCCAAGTTGTTAGTTGAAATCCCCTCTCAAAAGCTCTGAAATCGCCCGAAAATGGAGAAAAATGGGCTCAAAAATGTTTGAGCCCCGATTTTTAACCATTCTGCCAAGCAGTGGTTTCGCACTTGCGGAAGGTGTACTGCACCTGCGGAAACGCCTCGCAGGTGCGAGTTTCACTTGACTTGCCCAGCCTCGCATCTGCGCGTTTTGTCTCACACCAGCACGTTCGCAGATGCGTAAATATTCCGCATCTGCGGTCAGTTGCCTGCCCTCCCCTTTTCGCTTCTGCGAGTTAAAATCGCATATGCGATGGTCGCGCCTGCGGCTGTCCAAGCGCATGTGCGAACGTACCAAAAGCAGAAAGCTTCAGCATTTTTCTCCCAAGTCCGAAGTTGGTTCGAGCCTCGTCCGGTTATCACTTGGGGCTCCGGTCGAACATACC
Organism: Nicotiana otophora; assembly: GCA_000715115.1. NCBI lineage: Eukaryota > Viridiplantae > Streptophyta > Magnoliopsida > Solanales > Solanaceae > Nicotiana > Nicotiana otophora. The sequence continues at coordinate 28,692 of AWOL01S0069021.1, forward strand.
AACAGGTTTGAAATAATAAAACGCACTCGCTCGAACTCTCGGAACGTGTAAAACAACATCAAATCTAAAATTCATACTCCAAACCAAATTGATTCAACTTAGAAATTTTAAATTCTTCAAACTTACTTCGAATGCGCCAAAATATACTTATACTACTCGGAATGATACCAAATCTTGCGTGCAAGTCTTAAATCACTATACAGAGTTATTCCCAGACTCGGAATTCAAAACGGACCTCGATTACTCCAAAATCTATTCCAAACCAAATTTAAAGAACTTTAAACCTTCAAATAGTTGATTTTCACTATTAAGCGCTAAAACGCTCCTGGGTTATCCAAATCCCGATTCAAACATACGCCCAGTCCGAAATCATCATAGGAACCTATTGAAACTGTCAAATCCCGATTTCGGGGTCGTTTTCTCAAAATGTTGACCGAAGTCAAAGTTGGTCTTTTAAAGCCAAACTACGGAACCAATTGTTCCAATTTCAACGTGATCACTTCCAAATTCTGAACCAATTATCCCCGCAAGTAGTAAATTATTATAAACACATTCGAAAAGTTTTATTTAGGAGAACGGGGTTCTAAAAGTCAAAATGACCGGTTGGTTCATTACAATTACACTGCACAACATGATAATCAAGGATGAACGTGATTTAATGCACCAATTCAAGATGCTTGGGAAGGTCCAACTCTAACAGTATAAATGGCAGTAGATGAAAATTACCGATTTGAATAATTTTTAGCTCGGCACAAAACTATTAAGGACAAAAATGCTCATTTTGCACTTCGTAATATATTAATAGAGCATTTATGGGAGCAACATACTAATCTTTCAAGTTGAATATTTATGTGAAAATTAAACTAAATTTTACCATAATATAATATTTATTAATTATATCTTATCAATAATTTAATTTTTATTTGCATTATATAAATATGCATAATGTATAATATTTGATTATAATTTATATTATTTAAAAATTAAAGGTATAAAATAATTTAATATTAAATGGTTATATAAGAAAATAATATGAATTATATGGGATAAATATATATAAAAAAGAAGAAAAGATTTATTTTATAAATAAAATAATATAATATAGAAGACAGAGAAGAATATAAAAGGTTTTGACCAAAATAAAAGAATATAAAAGGAATATTCTTTTTTGGTGTAAAATATAGTTTAATGGGTTGGAGTTAATGTGATGACCCAAAATATCATCTTTAAAGTTAATAATTAATTTTATATTCTAAGACCTCGAAAAGGACTATTTATCATTACTCGAAATGCGTGCGCAGTCCGTAAAATTTTCCGAAAAGTTTTCATGTGAAAAATAGATTAAAATGTGAATTAAGACCTTTAAAACTCAACTGAGTTGACTTTGGTCAACATTTTGAGCAAATAGACTCGGATCAGTATTTTGACAGTTTCGGTAGGTCCGTATCGTGATTTGGGACTTGGGCGTATGCCCGGAATTAAATTCCGATGTCCCTAGCCCGAGATATGGAATTTTGATGAAAAATTAAAAGTTTAAGTTCAAATAGTGACCGGATGTCGAATTATGTTCAAACGACCCCAGAATAGAATTTTGATGATTCCAACAGCTCCGTATGGTGATTTTGGACTAAGGAGCATGATCGAAATTTTATTTGGAAGTCCGTAGTGAAATTAGGCTTGAAATGACTAAAATAGAAATTTAAAGTTTGAAAGTTTGACCGGGGAGTTGACTTCTTGATATCGGGGTCGGAATCCAGTTCCGAAAATTTTCTTAGCTTCGTTATGTCATTTATGAGTTGTGTAAACAATTTGAGGTCAATCGGACTTGATTTGATAGGTTTCGACATCGAATGTAGAAGTTGGAAATTCTAAGTTTCATTAAGCTTGAATTGGAGCATGATTCATGATTTTAACGTTGTTTGATGTGATTTGAGCTTTCAAATAAGTTCGTATGATGTTTTAGGACTTGTTGGTGTATTTGGTTGAGGTCCCGAGGGCCTCGGGTGAGTTTCGGATGGTTAACGGATCACAAATGGGACTAAAAGAGCTACTGCAAAAGATGCTGCAAATTTTCTTCTGCTGAGCAATCGAGCCCAGAAGTTGAGCCCAAATATCGAAGGCCAGAAATCGAGCCCAAAAATCAAGCCCAGAAATCGAGCCGAGGATCGAAGGCAAGGCTCGAGAGCCATAATCGAAGGCAAGCTCGAGAGCCATGATAGAAGGCAAGGCTCGAGGGCCATGATCGAAGGCAAGCTCGAAGGCCAGTGATCGAAGGCCAGTGATCGATGCCATGATCGAAGGCCCAAGCTCGATGCCATGATCGATGGCCCAGGCTTGATGCCAGGATCGAGGACATGATCGAAGGACCAAGCTCGATGCCATGATCGATGCCATGACCGAAGGCCCAGGCTCGAGCCTGTGATCGAAGCCACGATCGAGGCCTAGGCTCGAGGGCCATGATAGAAGTCACGATCCAGGCCCAGTTCCGAAGACTGCCTGGGCAGATTTATAAAAGAGGGCATTCGTCCCATTCGCCATTGTTAACAAACTGGAGCTTGAGCAGAGGCGATTTGTGATAGATTTTCAAGGAAAGACATTGGGGTAAGTGATTCTAACTCGGATTTGGTCAATATACACGAATATATCATTGTTTTCATCATATAATTAGTGTATTGAGATGGAAATTTGGAAAAAATTTAGAAATCTCATAAAAATGAATTTTTGAGATTTCTATGTTGATTCGGAGTCGGATTTGAGTGAAATAGTATGGTTGGACTCGTAATTGAATGGGTTGTCCGATTTTATAAGTTTCGCTGGATTCCGAGACGTGGGCCCCTCGGACAATTTTTGAACTAATTTCGGATTTTATTGAAAAATATAATATTTTCTTATGAAATAGATTCCTACAATTTTATTTGACTGTATCGAATTAATTATGACTAGATACGAGTCGATCAGAGTCGAAAAATCGAGAAAAAGGCATACTACTTTATTAAATTGGAGCAAGTCGAGGTAAGTGACTTGTCTAACCTTGTGTGGGGGAAATTTCCCCTAGGATTAGTATTGAAATGATAAATTATAATGTGTTAAAAGTCGTGTATACGAGGTGACGAGTGTGTACACGGGCTAAATATGAAAGATTATGTTTTTAAAATTGTTTAGATCGCTGTTGCGCATTAATTAAACTATTGTATTCTGATATATTCTTTCATCATTGATTAAATGTTTATATTTTAAAGTTCCTTGACCTTTTCCTACTAATTATTTTACCTGTTTAGTTGAAACTTGATTTCTTTTATTCTGTGCATTATTTGAAGTTGATTTTCTTTAAATTAAATATTATTAATATGAAGTATTTGACATTTTTAAATTTGGTATTGAAGCAACGTATTAAAAATTCTGAAATATTATTTTGCTGAATTATGTATTCGTGAATATTTTTGTAAGATTTTCGTACTCATTGTGATGGAGCCGTGAGCTCTTTATTGTGAAAAAACATTATTGATAATTTATGTTGGCATGATCCATGAGCTCTTTATTGTGGAAAAATATTATTGTTGAAGTATTTTGGCAAGTTAATTATTTAAGCACTTGAGGTGCAAATTGTGATATATTGTGATGTTGATACGCATGCAGTGGTATAAAGTCTGGGTATTTAAACACATGCGGTGAGATAAGGGTGGCTTGATACGCGTGGCTAGTAGGGGAAACTACTAGAAGTCATGCGGTGTGATAAGGATGGCTAAAACGCGGGATGCTATTTCGGGAAAAAATATTTTTTTTAAAATAAATTGTGAAGGCTCCCACGGTGAGATAAGGAAATGAGATATTATAAATTTATTTATGATTTGGGACTACGAGCCGGTACCTCGAGAGTGCCCTTGTTGATATAATAAAGTTGAAAGGAATTCTGTTTTGATTCCACGAGATATTACTTGCCATTATTTTGTGTAATTAAATGGTGACATGCTACTTGATTCATTTCCATTGTCATTTTATTTAATTATATTGTTAAATATTTTACTATGAAATTATTATTTTCTAGTAAGGCCTGACCTGACCTCGTCACTACTCTACCGAGGTTAGGCTTGGAACTTACAGGGTACTGCTGTGGTGTACTCATACTACGCTTCTGCACATCTTTTTGTGCAGATCCAGGTACTCTTTACCAGTCCCGACATGTGTGAGTTACCTGTACACGGAGACTTCGAGGTATATCTGCCAACGTCCGCAAACTCCGGAGTCCCCTTCTATCATTATTATGTTGCTTCCTTATTTTCTTTAGACCTTGATATATATATATAAAGACATTGAGGACAAAATTCTTAGAAGCTTGTGACTTATTTCTACCGGGTTTTGGGAGTTAAAATTGTTTAAATTGTAGTTTATTTATTTCAGATATCTATTATTATTCCGCATTGATAGGCTTACCTAGTCTTAGAGACTAGGTGCCATCACGACATCCTACGGAGGGAATTTGGGGTCGTGACAAGTTGGTATCAGAGCACTAGGTTCATAGGTGTCATGAGTCACAAGCAGGTTTAGTAGAGTCTTGCAGATCGGTACGGAGACGTCTGTACTTATCTTCGAGAGGCTATGGAACTGTTAGGAAATATTCACTTAATTGATTCCTTATCGTGCGTATTTGTTGACTTCAAAATTTTAAGCCATTGTCTTTCTATTCTCTCACAGATGGTGTGGACACGCACAACTGGATCCGATGATCAGAACTCGCGCCCCCTGTTGGAGCCGCAAGAGACGGGGGTCGGGGCAGAGGCCGAGGAAGACCACGCGGTGCAGCCAGAGCACTGCACGATCTGCTGCACCAGAGCCACCAGTAGCTCCAGTTGGAGAACAAGCACCTGAGATGCCTGTTACTACTCTTGCACTTCAGGAGACTTTTGCCCAGTTTTTGAGCATGTTTGGCACTCTAGCTCGGGCAGGGTTAATTTCACTTGCTCCTGCCACATCTCAGGTCGGGGGAGGAGCACAGAATCCCGCCGCCCGTACTCCAGAGCCACGGGCCCAAGTTGACCATGCCCCAGAAGTTATACCAGTGCAGCCAGTTGTCCCAGTTCAGCCTGAGATTAAGACAGTAGTTTCAGAGGGGGAGCAACTCAGGCTCGAGAGGTACAAGAAGTACCACCCTCCCACTTTCAGCGGCTTAGCTTCAGAGGATGCTTAGTATTTTCTGGAGGAATGTCACTGTATCCTTAGAGTCTTAGATATGCATGGCGCGCAGAGTTTGAGCAGCTACGCCAGGGTTCTATGACTATGTCAGAGTATGCGGTCTGATTCAGTGATTTGGCGAGGCATGCACCAGCCTTGGTTGCTTCTGATCGAGAGCGGGTTCACAGATTTATTGAGGGTCTCCACCCTAATATCAGATACAGTATAGCCCGAGAGCTAGAGATGGACATCACATAACAACAGGTGGTGTCAATTGCTAGGAGATTGGAAGGTATGCGGATGCGGGAGAGGGAAGAGAGGGAAGCTAAAAGACCCCGAGATTCTGGCACATATAATAATTCTCGTGCCCCAGTTGCAGCCCGTCACGGTAGAGGTTATATGAGTCGTCCTATTCATTCAGCACTTCCAGCTTCCAGTGGTATTACGGCTACTCCCAGACCTCAGGTTCCATATTATGCACCGCTAGTGCCTTCTGTATCTCCTGTATGGGGTGCTTTCAGCGGGCAGTCTAGTCGATAAGGCCCAAGCCAGTCCCAACAACCACGTCCTGCGAGGGCTTGTTTTGAGTGTGGTTACACTTGTCATATCATGAGGGATTGCCCCAGACTTAGGAGGGGTGCACCTCCACAGATTTCTCAGGCCCCACCTATTCCACAGGGCCCTCAGGCTTCTCAATCCATGATTACTGCACCAGTTGCCACTCTACCTGCACAGCCAGCCAGAAGTGGAATTCGGGCAAGTAGAGGTCACCCTAGAGGGGGAGGCCATGCCGGATATTATGCACTTCATGCTAGGACAGAGGCTGTTGTATCCGATTCTGTTATCACAGGTATTATTCCGGTCCGTCATAGGGATGCATCAGTCTTATTTGATCCAGGCTCCACTTATTCTTATGTGTCATCTTATTTTGCCCCGTATTTGAGCGTATCACATGATTTCTTGAGTTCTTCTGTTTATGTATCTACACCCGTGGGTGAATCTATTATTGTGGACCATGTGTATCAGTTGTGTATAATCATTATCAGTGGTTTTGAGACAAGAGCTGATTTATTATTGCTCAGTATGGTGGATTTCGATATTATTTTGGGCATGGACTGGTTGTCGTCTTATCATGGTATTCTTGATTGTTACGCCAAGACGGTGACGTTGGCTATGCCAGGTCTACCGCGGCTAGAGTGGAGAGGTACCTCGGATCATATTCCTAACGGGGTTGTTTCCTTTCTTAGAGCTCAACGAATGGTTGAGAAGGGGTGTGATGCATATCTGGCCTATGTGAGAGATGTTAGTATTGATACTCCTATTGTAGAGTCAGTTCCTGTAGTAAGAGATTTTCCTGATGTATTTCCAGCAGATCTTCCGGGT
>AWOL01S0069021.1:36640-56025 GCA_000715115.1 Nicotiana otophora
ATCAGCTTCAAGGTGCCATAGTATTTTCTAAGATCGACTTGCGTTTAAGCTATTATCAGTTGAAAATTCGGGAGCCAGATATCCCGAAGACTGCTTTTAGGACTCGGTATGGTCATTATGAGTTCCTTGTAATGTCATTTGGGCTAACCAACGCCCCAGCAGCATTTATGCACTTAATGAATAATGTATTTCAGCCCTATCTTGATTCTTTCATCATTGTATTTATTGACGACACTCTGGTGTATTCCCAGAGTCGAGAAGATCATGAACAACACCTGAGGACTGTGCTTCAGACTTTGAGAGAAAAGAAGTTACATGCAAAATTTTCAAAGTGTGAATTCTGGCTTGATTTAGTGGGATTTTTGGGTCATGTAGTTTCGTGCGAGGGAATCATGGTAGATACGAAGAAGATTGAAGTAGTGCAGAGTTGGTCCAAACCGTCCTCAGCTACAGAGATCTGGAGTTTTCTTGGTTTGGCGGGGTATTATCGTCACTTTGTAGAGGGATTCTCATCTATTGCAGCACCTATGACCAGGCTGACCCAGAAGAGTGCTCCATTCAGGTGGACAGAGGAATGTGAGGAGATCTTTCAGAAGCTCAAGACAGCTTTGACTACGGCCCCAGTATTGGTATTACCTACAGGTTCAGGTTCTTATACTATGTATTGTGACGCGTCGCGTATTGGTCTCGGCGCAATGTTGATGCAAGACGGTAAGGTGATTGCATACACGTCCAGACAATTAAAGGTACATGAGAAGAATTATCCGATCCACGACCTTGAGTTAGCAACTATTGTTCATGCCTTGAAGATTTGGCGGCATTATTTGTACGGTGTCCATTGTGAGGTCTACACCGATCACCGGAGTCTTCAGCATCTGCTTAAATAGAAGGATCTTAATTTGCGGCAGTGGAGATGGTTGGAGTTGCTTAAGGATTATGATATCACCATTCTCTATCATCCCGGGAAGGCCAATGTAGTGGTCGATGCCTTGAGTCGAAAGACGGGGAGTTTGGGCAGCTTAGCATATTTACCGGTAGTAGAGAGGCCTTTAGCCTTGGATGTTCAGGCTTTGGCCAACCAATTTGTTAGGATGGATATTTCCTAGCCGAGCCGAGTTTTGGCTTGTGTGGTTTCTCAGTCTTCTCTTTATGATCGTATCAGGGAACGTCAGTATGATGACCCACATCTGCTTGTCCTTAAGGACACAGTTCAGCACGGTGATGCCAAGAAAGTCGCAATTGGAGATGATGATATATTACGGATGCAGGGCAGGCTATGTGTGCCTAATGTAGATGGTTTGCATGAATTGATTCTTCAGAAGGCTTACAGTTCGCGGTACTCCATTCATCTGGGTGCTGCGAAGATGTATCAGGACTTGAGGCAACATTACTGGTGGAGGAGGATGAAGAAAGACATAGTGGAATATGTAGCTCGGTGCCTAAATTGTCAGTAGGTGAATTATGAGCATCAACGGCCAGGTGGGTTGCTTCAGAAGTTAGAGATTCCGGAGTAGAAATGGGAGCGAATCACTATAGACTTCGTTGTTGAACTTCCACAGACTCAGTAGAAGTTTGATGCAGTTTGGGTGAGTATGGATAGGCTGAACAAGTCAGCTTATTTCGTTCTTGTGATGACTACCTACTCTTCCGAGCAGTTGGCTCGAATCTATATTCGTGAGATTTTCAGACTTCACGGCGTACCGGTATCTATCATCTCTGACCGGGGTACACAGTTTACCTCATGGTTTTGGAGATTTGTACAGCTAGAGTTGGATACTCGTATGGAGTTGAGTACAGCATTTCACCCTCAGACAGACGGGCAGTCCGAATGCACTATTCAGATACTGCAAGACATGTTTCGTGCGTGTGTGATAGATTTTAGGGGTGCTTGGGATCAGTTCTTACCACTTGCTGAGTTTGCTTACAACAACAGTTACCAGTCGAGCATTCAGATGGCTCTGTATGAGGCCTTATATGGTAGGTGGTGCCGGTCTCTAGTGGGTTGGTTCAAACCGGACGAGGCTAGACTATTGGGTACGGACTTGGTTCAGGATGCCTTGGAAAAGGTTAAGTTGATTCAGGATCGACTTCGTACAGCCCAGTCTAGACAGAAGAGTTATGCGGATCGGAAGGTTTGTGATGTTGCATTCATGGTTGGTGAGCGGGTCCTACTCCGGGTTTCTCCTATGAAGGGGGTTATGAGGTTCGGGAAGAAGGGCAAGTTGAGCCCTAGGTATATTTGACCTTTTGAGATTCTTGAGAGAGTTAGAGAGGTGGCTTACAAACTTGCACTACCACCTAGTCTCTCTGCAGTTCATCCGGTATTCCATGTTTCTATGCTTCGAAAATATCACGGCGATCCATCTCATGTGTTAGACTTCAGTTATGTTCAGTTGCACAAGGATCTATCTTATGTTGAGGAACCAGTAGCTATTTTAGATAGGCAGGTTCGAAAGCAGATTTCAAAGAACATTGCTTCCGTGAAGGTTCAGTGGAGGGGTCATCCAGTCGAGGAGGAGACTTGGGAGACCGAGCATGATATGCGCAGCTGTTATCCACACTTATTCACCATCTCATGTACTTTTTCTAACTCCGTTCGAGGACGAACGTTTGTTTTAGAGGTGGAGAATGTGATGACCCAAAATGTCATCTTTAAAGTTAATAATTAATTATATATTCTAAGACGTCGAAAAGTAATATTTATCATTATTCGACTTGCGTGCGCAATCCGTAAAATTTTCCGGAAAGTTTGTATGTGAAAAATGGATTAAAATGTGAATTAAGAGCTTTAAAACTCAACTGAATTGACTTTGATCAACATTTTGAACAAACGGACTCGGATCAGTGTTTTGACAGTTTCGGTAGGTCCGTATCGTGATTTGGGACTTAGGTGTATGCCCGGAATCAAATTCCGATGTCCCTAGCCCGAGATATGGAATTTTGATAAAAAATTAAAAGTTTAAGTTCAAATAGTGATCGGATGTCGAATTATGCGCAAATGACCCTGGAATAGAATTTTGATGATTCCAACAACTCCGTATGGTGATTTTAGACTTAGGAGCATGATCTAAATTTTATTTGGAAGTCCGTAAAGAAATTAGGCTTGAAATGGCTAAAGTAGAAATTTAAAGTTTGAAAGTTTGACCGGGGAGTTGACTTTTTGATATCGGGGTCGGAATCCAGTTCCGAAAATTTTATAGCTCCGTTATATCATTTATGACTTGTGTGCAAAATTTGAGATCAATCGGACTTGATTTGATAGGTTACGACATCGAATGTAGAAGTTAGAAATTCAAAGTTTCATTAAGCTTGAATTGGAGCATGATTCGTAATTTTAAAGTTGTTTAATGTGATTTGAGGTTTCAAATAAGTTCGTATGATGTTTTAGGACTTGTTAGTGTATTTGGTTGAGGTCCCGAGGGCCTCAGGTTAGTTTCGGATGGTTAACGGATCAAAAATGGGACTTAAACATCTACTGCAAAAGCTGCTGCAAATTTTCTTCTGCTGAGCAATCGAGCCCAGAAGTCGAGCCCAAATATCGAAGGCTAGAAGTCGAGCCCAGAAATCAAGCCCAAAAATCGAGCCGAGGATCGAAAGCAAGGCTCGAGAGCCATAATCGAAGGCAGGCTCGAGAGCCATGATCGAAGGCAAGGCTCGAGGGCCATGATCGAAGGCAAGCTCAAAGGCCAGTGATCGAAGGCCATTGATCGAAGGCTCAGGATCGATGCCATGATCGAGGCCATGATCGAAGGCCCAGGCTCGATGCCATGATCGAGGCCATGATCGAAGGCCCAGGCTCGATGCCATGATCGAAGGCTCAGGCTTGATGCCAGGATCGAGGCCATGATCGAAGGACCAGGCTCGATGTCATGATCGATGCCATGACCGAAGGCCCAGGCTCGAGCCTGTGATCGAGGCCTAGTCTCGAGGGTCATGATCGAAGCCACGATCGAGGCCCAGTTCCGAAGACTGCCTAGGCAGATTTATAAAAGAGGCATTCATCACATTCGCCATTTTTAACAAACTAGAGCTTGAGCAGAGGCGATTTTTAATAGATTTTCAAGGAAAGACATTGGGGTAAGTGATTCTAACTCGGATTTGGTCAATATACACGAATATATCATTGTTTTCACTGTTTAATTAGTGTATTGAGATGGACATTTGGAAAAAAATTTAGAAATCTCATAAAAACAAATATTTGAGATTTCTGTGTCGATTCAGAGTCGGATTTGAGTGAAAATAGTATAGTTGGACTCGTAATTGAATGGGTTGTCAGATTTTATAAGTTTCGCTGGATTCCGAGATGTGGGCCCCACGGGCAATTTTTGAACTAATTTTGGATTTTATTGAAAAATATAATATTTTCTTATGAAATTGATTCCTATAATTTTATTTGACTGTATCAACTTAATTATAACTATATACGAGTCAATCGGAGTCGAAAAATCGAGAAAAATGCATATTACTTGATTAAATTGGAGCAAGTCGAGGTAAGTGACTTGTCTAACCTTGTGTGGGGAAAATTTCTCATAGGATTGGTATTGAAGTGATAAATTGTAATGTGTTGAAAGTTGTGTACACGAGGTGACAAGTGTGTACAGGGGCTAAATATGAAAGATTATATTTTTAAAATTGTGTAGATCGTTGTTGCGCATTAATTAAATTATTTTATTCTGATATATTCTTCATCATTGATTTAATGTTTGTATTTTAAAGTTGCTTGACTTTTTTCTGTTAATTGTTTTACCTGTTTAGTTAAAACTTGGTTTCTTTTATTCTGTGCATTATTTGAAGTTGATTTTCTTTAAATTAAATATTATTAATATGAAGTATTTGACATTTTTAAATTTGGTATTGAAGCAACGTATTAAAGATTTTGAAATATTATTTTGCTGAATTATTTATTCCAGAATATTTTTGTAAGATTTTTGTACTCTTTGTGATGGAGTCATGAGCTCTTTATTGTGGAAAAATATAATTGATGATTTATGTTGGCATGAGCCGTGAGCTCTTTATTGTGGATTGTTGAAGTATTTTGGCAAGTTAAAATATTTGAGCACTTGAGGTGCAAATTGTGATATATTGTGATGTTGATACGCATGCGGTGGTATAAGGTCTGGGTATTGAAATGCATGCGGTGAGATAAGGGTGGCTTGATATGCGTGGCTAGTAGGGGGAACTACTAGAAGTCATGCGGTGTGATAAGGATGGCTAAAACGCAGGATGCTATTTCGGAAAAAATATTTTCTTTAAAATAAATTGTGAAGGCTCCCGCGGTGAGATAAGAAAATGAGATATTGTGAATTTATTTATGACTTGGGACTACGAGGCGTTACCTCGGGAGCGCCCTTGTTGATATTGATTTATGGTCATTGTTGCATTTGATTATTTGTTGTGATTTTCTTAAAGTTGAAAGAAATTCTGTTTTGATTCCACGAGATATTATTTGTCATTATTTTGTGTAATTAAATGGTGACATGCTACTTGATTCCTTTTCATTGTCATTGTCATTTTATTATATTGTTAAATATTTTACCATAAAATTATTATTTTTCAGTAGGGCCTAACCTAACCTCGTCACTACTCTACCGAGGTTAGGCTTGGCACTTACTGGGTACCGCTGTGGTGTACTCATACTATGCTTCTGCACATCTTTTTGTGCAGATCCAGGTACTCCTTACCAGGCCCGACATCAGTGAGTTACCTGTACACGGAGACTTCGAGGTATATCTGTCAGCGTCCGCAGACTCCGGAGTCCCCTTCTATCATTATTATGTTGCTTCCTTATTTTCTTTAGACCTTGATATATATATATATATATATATATATAGAGAGAGAGAGAGAGAGAGAGAGATTGAGGATAAAATTTTTAGAAACTTGTGACTTATTTCTACCGGGTTTTGAGAGTTGAAATTGTTTAAATTGTAGTTTATTTATTTCAGATATATATTATTATTCCGCATTGATAGGCTTACCTAGTCTTAGAGACTAGGTGTCATCACGACCTCTTACGGAGGGAATTTGGGATCGTGACAGTTAATTTGCACTATTTTAGTGTTTACACCATTTTGGTGTAAAAAACTAGTGCAAGGGTTGGAGATGCCCTAATTGATTTATATTTTTCCTAAAAGTAAAATATAGATCTCTTCCTTATTTGATAGATCTCTTTTTTGGAGAAAAAAGTTGTGAAACTCTATAAATTGAGGATTCTTCCTTCATACACAACAACACAATAAAATTCACAATGTAGTCATTACTAAAATTTTATTTAGGGGAGAGAATTTAATCTCTTATAAGCTGTTTTTGCTTTATTCGTTTCCGCATAATGCCTTGTTACTTTCGACCCCAATAATATATAGCTATTTTCTAAATATATATATACATGTATACATGGAGTTTTTGCCGAATTTTATGGGTGCGAATAATCCCAATTTGTATAGCATAAGTTCGCCCATGTAAACAACTCCTAAAAATAAATAATCAGTTAAGTTTGTTAGAGACTTGCAAAACCTTAGGCGCGCAAAACATTTAGCAACTGTTCGCGCGTGTATAGGAAGGCTACAATCTAAATCACGCACTACAGTTTGTTTTACACGTCATTTTTATTTTTAATTTCCTAAAATATGACTTTTTGTTTTTTTACCCGCTATTCCATTATCTTCTTTTCATCTTCTTTCACCATTTTGAATCATCCATCCATCTTCACCTATTATCTTTTTTATTATCATTATTAAAAAAACTTACTTATTTCAGCAAAATTTGGTCAGAAAACTTACTTATTTCAGCAAAATTTGGTCAGAATAATTTCATTAAGCTTTATCGGCGTTTTCTTTTTCTACTCAAAAGCTTGGCCAATGTTTCAGCACTTTTTGGGGATCAATTATTGAGCAAAAAATACACTGTAAATCTGATTCTGCAGAAATATTATACTTTTTTTGTTCCGCAAAAATACTATTTACCAGAGATGGCGGGGACGTAAACGAACAATTGCTACCAATTCCAACCGAAGAACTACGAAAAGTTATTGAAACACTATGTAAATGATTCAAAAGAAATATGTAATTTTATTTTTTCAAGTGTTGAAATACAAATAAATACTTGTAACTTGTATTAGAAATCTAATGTTTATATTGAATAAAATAAAATAAAAGACACTTCATATCCTTGAATTTTTTTCATCCATTAAAGTTTGTTTGTATTTAAATATATATTTTTTTAAATTTTTAATTTAAAATTACTCCTAAGTACCGGTACTACACGCTTAAGTATCACACCCTTAAGTACCGCACCCTTAGGACAGGTAGGAATACTGGTAGGGTACCAAAAAAAATACTTAACCCATGCCCTTAAATACCGTTAAGAAAAGTACCCTTAAAGGAACCCTCTTTAACCTTACCCTCCCCATACCCTTAACTCTTACGGTCTAACTAAACTATATTTTCTTCCTAAAATTTGAAAATTAGTTGTGAAAAACTGGTAACATATTCATCGGAAATTCTTTTGGTTGGATATTTATTTCTTTTTTATCTCTCAAAATCTCGGGCTAAGAAAACCCGCAAGCGAGTTGTGATTTGTTTATTATTATTATTATTATTATTATTATTATTATTATTATTATTATTATTATTATTATTATTATGTTATCTTCGAGTTGCAATATATAGGGGTGTACATGGGTCGGGTTGGTTCGAATTTTCTAATTACCAAACCAAACCAATTATCAGGTTATTAAATCTAAAGACCAAATCAAACCAATAAAAGTCGGATTTTTAAATCTCGATTTTTCTTCGGGTTTTCGGGTTTTTTTTCATAAAGTCTTCATAGCACAAAACATAGAATTTGTGCTCCAAATATTTTTTTAATCCTAGTAAGACAGAACTATATAAAGTATTTTTTAATAAAATAATATAAATATGAGATGATTCATGACATTGTAAAAAAATATTCAACAATAAAGATGAGAAAATAACATAAAATAAATATTATTAATAGTCCATAATGAAAACAAACATAATTTAAAATTACTAATAAGTTGCTAAAATAAGTACGACTAATAAGTACTATTATTTACATGGCTAAACACTAAAAGAAAAATAAGTTATGCATTTTATCTAAACCATGAAAAAACTAAAAAATAGATATCCAACACTATTTTCATTTATAGTACAATTGAATTGAATGTCTTTTATTATCATTAGTATTGATTTGATTTTGGTTTAGAATTTATTTGAGTTACTAACATTTATGGACTATAAAACTTATTTGGAGCATCCAAAAATTATAAGTCCAAACTTGAAATAATACGTTAAAAGATCAAATTATGAAAAAACTTAAGAAATATTTATAAACTACACTATAATAAATATTTTCATATATTAAATATATTTAACACTTCTATACATATAATGTCAGGTTGGTTTGGTTTCGGTTTGACTTTTTTTAGTTAAAACCAAACCAAATCAAATATCGTCGGGCTTTTTTTCCCAACACCAAACTAATCAAACCAAACCATAGTCGGATTTTTTTCTCGATTTGACTCGGATTATCGGGTTGATGCGATTTATCGCTTTCATTTGTACACCCCTAGCAATATATATTGTGTTTTTTTAATTAGAATAACTGATTTTTTTAATTAAGCCATTAACCTCCGGTTATGGGGTTTTGGCTAGGCCCTACCATGTGAATATATATATACCAAAAAAGTACAAAGCTAGAGGGGATATTAACCTTACCTCCGCAACAGAAGATTGACTAATTCAATAATTAGAATAACTGATAACTGTCAACGTTAATATTTTATCTATTTTCATTGCAAAAGTTTATTATTATTTTGACGTTTGTAGTAATATATGTTAAATGAAAAGGTAAAACCCTATGATTCTAGAATGCATTAGCAGTTCTTTCGATATTAATTACCTTCAAAGAAATTCTCATGACTTTGATACTTGACGTGAAAATGTTCCGCTTTAACGTTTAGGATATTTCATCTGAGTCTAATGTCCATTAAATTCAAATAAAAAAGTTTGCTTGCTAGGAATTGAAGTGTTAGGAAAACTGATTTTTGTGGTTAACCTATTTCAAGTGTATTCTCCCTAGGGTTCCAACTCCCGCTCCCTTCTTTTCTATAGCCAAATCTTTTCCCTCAACAAGAAAACACTATTTGCATATAAATAAACCAAAAAGTCTTCTATAACCTAATTGACTTTGGCTTAGACGTGAACATAATATCCTCTCTAGAAAACCTTAATTCCAGAGAAGCTAGGGTTTTTGTAGGGTAATATAAACACAACCCTCCACAATGAAAAACCAAAGAAACAAGCTTTCACTTCAAACACCAAAAAAGTTAATGCCAGATCTACCCAACAAAATCACTATTGATATTCTCTCAAATTTACCATTGAAATCCTTGTTACGTTTCAAGTGTGTTTCTAAGCCGTGGTATTCTTGGATTTCAAGCCCAAAATTCCAGCTCTCGAATCAACAACGACAAGGTGTGATCGCCATGGTGTTTCAGAGCGCAAAAAAGATTATTCAAAGTCGAGCATCTTCCGATTCATAAACCAACAACTCACTTTGAAAGAGCTCAAGTTTCCTTTAATTTGAAAGAGCTCTAACTCACTTTTAGGTTCTTATCATGGTCTTATTCTGATTAGTCTGAAGGAGCATATTTACTTGTGGAATCCTACCACCCGATTTTATACCAAAGTTCTTGAGCTTGACCTCTTGAACGAGGATGGCTATTATATTATGCATAAGGGGGACTTTGTTTCTGACTCCTCCAAGAATATTTACAAGGCAGTAGTACTGATTATGCAACATCAAACCCTGGATTATAGTTGCCAGTCTTGAAGACAAAAGATGGAGGCAAATCAAATTTCCTTATGCTATCCACTCTGTCTATGATTACAACACTGCATGGACGGCTTCACCATAGGGTAAGGGTTAAAAAGAAGACGAGAGTATTTGGGATAGTTTTAATTGGTCCTCATAATGCAGTGATTTGTTTTGATCCTATCTCTGAAAAGTTCCACATGTTTCCCGTCCCTGAGCCTAAGTGTGATCAAGGAGAGAATGATATAGTCGGTTTAGGAGTTTTAAATGAATGTCTAAGTATGGCTTGCCAGGAAGATGATAAGGGGGGTGTTGAGATATTGGTCATGAAGGAATATGGAGTAAAGGAATCGTGGACATCCTTATTTTTCATAAGGAATTTAGAAACTAAATAAATCTTTCTTATGGAATTGTAGTGCCCTTTTTCATGACAGGAGATGGAGAACTAGTTTTGTTAATAGACGATCTTAATTAAGAAAAAGGAAAGGTTGTTCTATAGTACAATCCTAAGAATGATAATATGCAAAACATTCTTGTTCACGGAAAGGAAGTCTTTATGCATGGTACCATTAGCTATGTGGAAAGCTTGATCTTGCCAAAGGAGTACTACTGGACTAGAAAGCGGCACAAAAAGTTTGGACAGGGATTTGAAAAGCTTCACTATAATCCTTCTTTTTAATGACATAGTTGAGGAATAGCCAGTCTATATATGATGTAGGTATGTTACACTCTTTTTACATTCAGTAGATCAAATTGGGACTCCTCTACAAATCTACAAAACCAATTACAATCAGAATCTCACCAGTGATCACCACCCAAAAAACAAACAAACGAAGAAAACTCAAACTCACTAACAGTTAAAAATCAGAACACCAAGTGTTTCCAACTCAATTATTGACCTGGCTTTTCACAAGAGAGAAGATATCAAGCTACGTGTGAAGCTATAAGTTCTAGATGGTCTGGGTGAAAAATCAAGACTAAACATCTCCTTGGGAGCCTGCCCTGGCTTCATCAATCCGGTTAATTTTGCTATCAGGTAAGCACTATCTGCAATGTGGTTCGTATTATCTGTCTTGTTCCACAAAAGCTGAGCCAATTGTAACCTCCTAAGTTTGCTATTGATCCGAATGCCCCACTTTAGGTACAGGCTTTCTCGTTCTTCTTCTGTTAGCTTCCTCAGCATTTGCTTGCGCAGCATCCGTCTCTCTTGCCGAAGGTCTTTCATGCTGTTTTCCAGATCAAACAAGTTTTCAATTAGTCCAAATTTCTGTTTGCATATTATCTAGCATCTTTTGCTTTTGCATTCAGCATACCAGGTACAAGACTGGCCCATTAAATGCAAAGACATGACCTGCTATCATGCTTTTAGGTACAAAGATAGTGCATGTGTACATATAAATATACGTAGGGAAGGGTTGTCTTTCTTTTTTCCTTACAATTGTTAAATGTTTTTAGAGCCGGATGTGATTCCATTACCTTTGTGCAAGGGACAAAGTCCTGCCATTGACCACAGTTTTCTCTCCACGCGAATATATGTCGTTGAGGAAGGTCAGTCTTCTGATCTCGACCTCCATATATACAGCATCCTTAGGATCATCACCTTGGAAAAGAAGGAAGAAATATGTTCTGTGTACGAGGGAAATGTTGCAAACATGCCAAAGTTCCATAATCTCTTTCTGTAGTATCTTGAACTCTGAGGTCCAGCTGGAAAGATTTTTGAGTTTATCTTCTATTGGATCCAGACCGACATCTCTGACACGCTTTGACAGTTTTTGATGCTCTGGTTCAGCCTCATGAACCTGTGATATAAAACAAGCACATATTAGTAATAAATTAAGGAAATGTTATCTGATTCCATTTAAACAGTGCATGTAAGCCCAAGGAATGTAATCCGACTGTCCCAAACTTAAGGTTTTTCCTCTTTTCTTTTTGAGGCAAAACATTCACATTATAAAACTCTGACACCCTTAACCTTTTTATTCCATGAATATCAACCATGAAAGAACAATGTTTATGTGAAAATCTCGGGACATTATAATTATCAAACTTAGGTGAAGCTTGTATTCTGAAAGAACTGGAAATTTTCTGTAAGGGATAGAAGAATAATAAATCCAAAAAACAAGCATATAAATTAATCATCCTAAAGTAGAAATTCCATGAATGACCGGAAATATGAACAGATAAGACTAGAGAAATATGACAGAATTTAAAATGACAAGTAGAGAGAGAAGAAAGGAAAATTACTCACAGGGCATTCTCTAACCTCTTTTTCGGGCTGAGGCTCATCGTTTTCTCTGTTCCCTGCATCACATGTATCATCTACATCCTTGACATTCTCATTAGTTGTATCTTCCCCTTTTGACACTTCAAGCCCAATATTGACAGCAACCTCGCCATAAACGGTGGAGCCTTTCTCTGGAGAGTCCTCCACATCAGAGGTAAAGTTCAAGGGAGAAATTTTGATTTCCCAACCCTTTGGTCTTGCGTTGAAATTTCTTTCTAACCCAGATGGCGGAGTATTTTCCTTTGTGGTGAGTTCCTCAAAACATGGAGAGGATGCATCAGCCATTAGGATAGCTTTACAGCTTCTACTTCTACACAATTTCAAGTTTCTTGAGCGTGGTGAATCGCCAATGAGCTCACATGGTGAGGATAAATTTGCTGGAGAAGGAGCGTCAAATGTGCACACCAACTCTTTTTCTTCTTTCTCTGCTTTTTCTTCCTTCAGTGCCAATGGTACTGACTTTCTACTGTCAGTGAACTTTGGTGATTCAGGGGTTTGGAGATCCTTCGAGGGAAGTGACAATGCATCTTCATTAGATTTCCTTTCTTCCTCAAAAGATGGTAATGCAACAAATTCCTGCTCTTCTTTACAGGGTAACAATGTCAATTCTCCAGCTTCCTTGAGTGAAGGGGGTACTGATCTTCTATGGTCATCAGCCGGAGGTGATATTGTTTCCTTATCAGCTCTGTCTCCATATTCTGCTGTCATTTCAGCTGGATATCTACTGCTTTCTTCGGGAGATGGAAAATTGGATTCTTGTTTTCCCTTCACACTTGATTCCTCGGTTTCAATGCAATGAACTTCCTTGAATAGGTCTTCTGAAGTTCCATTACTTTGTTTTTCAATCTCATCCCATCCTTCACATGAATCACTTTCACTATAATTTGAACTGCCGGCTAATAACCTTGGAGATGAACTGTTATGGAGAAAGTTCTCTTCAAACTCTGGCACGCGTATAATTTGCTCCTCAGAGCTACTCCTGCTATGTCCATCTGAACATGTTCTAACATCAGCATCGATAGATGGGGTGTCTGACAAAATGGACACTTGCATCCGGCTTCTATAATCTGGTGATCTCTGCACACGCAGATTTGGGTAGTTTGCTAAACCAACCTGTAGTGCAACTGCCTTTAGCATTGAGAGCGTAAATACATAGATACAAACTAGCAGTCTAAGTAGCATATGTACCTGCATCAATAAACTTGCATCATCTCCAAGCAGTTGTCGCATATCTTTAACTTGAGTCTGAGCAATGTCACGCTGCAAAGTCAAGTCCTTTATTTCCTTCTCCATCTACAAAATGAGATGGCAAAATGATCAACGGTCCAAGCTGTCTAAACAGTAAGCAGCTGTAAAATAGCCAGGTAAATTTTTCCAAGAAAACAAGATTTTGAACCAATTCAATAAAGATGCGAGATACTCAAAAAGCATGTCAGATGCGAAATATTACATGTTTTCAATTTAAGAAAAGGGCTAGAAATTAACCTCCTAGTTATATGAAGGTTACATCTAACATGCGCAAAAATATTCAAATATTTGTAAGGTTTGCATTGCAAAGTTCTTGTAGCTTCAATTATTCCTGTTTAGTTCTACGTAGTACCTTTTTATCTTTGTTTACTGCAATCATACCAATTTGCTGACTCCTGTCACCATGTTATGGGGCCATACGATTGCTCTCTCTCTCTCTCTCTCTCTCTCTCACACACACACACACGCGCGCGCGCGCACTCACACGCACAGAGTAGAAGTTCCCACACAACAGAATACAATTCTCACTTCTCTAGGGTGAGGAAACAAGTGAAAGTTTCCAAGTAACACAATAGGATATCAAAACTTGGAAAGGAGGTGCCATAATTCGGCATGTGGGAGAGGAGAATTAAGAACTCTAAATATATCATTCATGCAAATACGTGCGATCATCTAACAAGATGCGGTACCTGTTCTATTTGCTTGTTCTTCTCTCGCAGTAATGCTTCATAATCTGAAGGGAATAAAGAAGGTATAGGACTCCTTAACTCACTCTCCAATCTCGCCAACTCCCTCTGCAAATGCTTCACTAACACTTTATCTGACATGACTACGTTCACTTGGGCAGTAGTAGTTACTTCCTTTGCACAACTTGCAAACAGAAGAGTGTTCCTTGATTGCTCAACATGACTTCGTGCAGGGCTCATCGTACAGATGATGGCAGTTCTACCGTTGCCACCCAATGACGGTTGCAATATCCGAGTTAACTTTGAATCTCGGAAAGGAATGTGACCATTCCTACTCTTGCTGTATTAAATTATATAACAACTTGCATTAGTGGCAATGTAAGAGGACTGCAAAATTGATGCAACTGACTTATATGCTACAAAGCTGAATGCAATGCCTGGTTTTTTTTTTTCTTTAAGTGCCAGCATTACAAGATTGAAGCACAGACCAATAGTAAGTTTGCACCAGAAAACACGAACTCTTAGAACAATCATATCGCACTAACTTAGAAGGGCAGCAAGAAAGTGAAAACAACCTTAGCTTACGTATCACAGTGCCCAAGGTCAGCAAGCTGCGATTTATGTGACAGCCCTCTTTCAGCCTTGCCCCAGCCGACAAGGACTGAGATGCACGCTCACTTCCAGCTAAATCAACAAAATTCTGTGTTTCCCCGTGAAAAAGAAAGCTGTTATTAGTATGATGTACCAACAAGACAACGCTAAGTAGCAACTATCTTCTGGAGACACATTTTCATACCACAGTAGCTGAAAGAGTACTGGAGTTGTCCCTGCCTAAATACTCACGAGCAGAACTTTCAATTGTCTGCAATAAGTTATGTGTCAGAACTGTAATATTTTATAAGTTAATAGCTTGTTAGCCAGTTGCACAAGAGTAATATTAAGTTATTTTACCAGTCTGATAATTTGGTGAGATCTGGAGCTGGTCTCGTTTAGTGCAGTCTCCCCAATCTGTCTCTGAGCTGCAAAAATTCAATCAATATCAATCAACTATTCTTCCAACCCTCCTATGTATCCATTCCACTCTTTTCAGCGCTAAATTAAATTCAAAATCGCAGATGCCTTTTGGAAGCAAAAGCTAATCTTTCATCTCTTACCTTCGCAAATAGAAAGGAGCTGAATTACATGGTTCCAGTCCCTCAATGTTTCCTCTGTGAGTTTCTCAACAATTGTCCCTCTCTGTCAAAGTTGCTTTATGAGATTTTAAAGGGAAAAAGAAGACGTAAAAGAAAAAGGAAAACTAAAATTTTGTTGATCAGAGAAGAGAACTAACCTCAGGGTCATCTAGAAGTCTAAGAGGAGTACTATCTGCACTTAGGAGATCTCTGACAGATTCATTGTAAATCTCCATAGCAGAGAACTTCAAGATAAAGTCTCTCTCGGCGTGCTACAAGTAGTAGTATGACTGAATACTCAGTAAGCAAGTGAAAAAGCCTGGGAGATAAGGAATGCAGACACTATATACAAGTGATCTCAAAGTAATGAGTTTACCTTCTGAATATAGTCATATATGTCTGCTATTGCATATTCAGTTATACCAGTCATAGTAAATGTCTTTCCACTGCTTGTTTGGCCATATGCAAATACGCTTGCTAGCAAATACATACATTGTTTCAGATAAAAATAATATAGGAGATGGACTAAAGAAAAAGAAAATGTTTTTCTTACTCACAATTGAATCCACTAACGACCGAAAGAGCAACATCTTTAGCTGCTTCTTCATATACCTGTCTTGTGGAACAATTAGGCCTAAATACCCTGTCTGGAAGCAAAATTTTAACCAAAAAAACAGAACAATGTCAACTGAGAGAATCATAGTTATAGTATGCGAGCCATAAAAATAGCAATTGGTAATATCCTAATATGGTAAAGCTGATTTTTTGAGGCTGCAAAAAGCTTTCTTTCCTGAATTTGCACAGTAGAACTTACAACAACAACAACAAACCCAGTGATTTCCCACAAGTGGCGTCTGGGAGGATAAAGTGTACCCAGGCTTACCCGAGACTGTTTCCGATAAACCCTCAGCTAGAAAACGCAATGGAACTTAAATCACAATTAATAAAAATAAACTTGAAAAAGCCTCATTACAGAATTCTCTGATTAAAGAGCTAATGCAAATAAAATAGAGGAAGCAGATTTTAACAACATGAGTTGCTGAACAAAATTTCACTAAATAATGAATGAACAAGCAAAAAGCATAAGAAAAAGCAAATTACAAAACCTCCGAGTAAATTAGACTCTACCAGAGGTCACAAAAAAGAAGCAAAAAAGCAAAATTGAACAAAAAATTAAGACTTAAAATCAGGAATAATATGAAGAAATAAATTCATCAAATTCCTAAAGACTTACCAAAGCTATAGGCAGAGGGATACATAGAGCGTTCAGACACAGAAAGATTAACATTCTTGTAAATAATGGTAGTATCATTAATACACTCCCAATCTGAAACATCATTTCTGAAAATTTCCTTATTATTCAAAGGCCTTAGCCTCACCGACACTAAAATTCTCTCTTCACAGCCTCCAGCCTCTCGCGCCACATCATCAATTGTACCCATTATGCTCAACCCAACCTCAAAATTATGCTTAAAATGTCAAACTAAGTGTATATATAAATCTGATATATCACATTTTTTGGTGTTGCATTCTTGAAAAAGAAGTAAAGGGTAAGCATATTTTGGTGCATTATTCAGTGATCACATTCTGTGAATTGAACTGAATGATGATGAGTAGTCAATGGAATATGAATGATAAGAAGGGAGTATATATTATGGGTCTAAGTGTTTTTTGTCTCATGCATTTATGTTTTTTTTCTATGCTATTTTTAGAGTTAAAATATTGTTGGATTTATGGGTTAGCTATGGTCCCCAATTACAGTCTGTCAGTCTGTGTCTTGATTCTTATGAATGTTCCTTAACCTTTGGTTTTCACAACAAAACGAAGGATTAGGTTGAGAATATAGTCATGCATTAATATAATAATAGTATGCATTTATTTATTTACATATTATGACCAAAATAATTTTCTATTTTATTTTGTTGTTTTCTTTTACACATGGCAAATGATGGAATTATTCTACCGTCAGGGTCGTTTTCAGAAAAAGTTGATTTGATAGTTTTTGATGAAAAATACTAAGCACCATTTGACAATATCTCTGTTTCTGTTTCTCCACTGTTTGGAAGATGATCTCAGAGAAAAGAAGAAAGAGACAGAAAGTAAACAGAATTAGAGAATTATTTAAATAATAAGTAAAAATTAGAAGAGAAATACTTTTTGAAAAAGAAAACCAAAGTTGGGTATTTTATCTTTTTCATCGGTTGGTTCAAAGATGAAAAGATAAGAGTCCTAATTTTCTATATTATTTTAGTTTTCTTCCTTCTGTTCTTTAATTTTTTATTGTCTTGAATTTCTTTCTAATTTACGTTGCAAACATAACAACCAGATCGAACAACAGCTTAACTAATTAATCACATTTTATTCTGTGTTTGTCATTTTATTAAACATTAACTAATCGTTGGTTAATTGTTGTTATACACGTTAGATCCCATTGTAACTGGTTACCAAATTAAAGTTAATGGATTCTTCTATTTCAATTAAATTATTTTCGCCCTGACTCAATCAATTCGGTGGACTGACCATTTCGTTAGATAAAGGTCAAAACTAAAAAGGATCCTTAATATTCATTCTTAGATTTTTATTTTACAAAAAAGAAGAAAAAAAACTAATGTAGCCTTTTTTTTCGTTTGAAATAAAGAAATATAGGTTGACATTAAAGATGAACAGTCTTTATCAGCTTAAACGTCTTAGTTGTAAAAGCAATGCCCAGCCACAAACTAAATATGGAGTTCAAGAAAGAATTTTAAAAAAATAAAGATATTGTATTATTAGAAATGTCAACAGAAACGTAAGGCTCATTCTTAAACATATTTGTCATTTTTAATCATTAAAAACTACAGATTTTGTGGAATTTAGGAACAAGTAAACCACATATTTTCACGTAGATAGAATACCGTGACGAAATTTATTACTTCGCGATTAAATGAAAGGGCTATGAGCTTGAAACAACTTTAAAGTTATTTTCGTGTGATTTATATAGGTTACGAATTTGAGCGTGAAATCAGTCATTGATGTTTACATTAGGATAGAGATAGACTGTCTACATTACACCTCCTTGGGGTGCGACTCTTTTACGAACCTTGCGTGAATGCGGAAAATTTTGTGCACAGGACTGCCGTTTTTAAATTAATAAGTATGTGATTACACGGAATCAAGAGTTATCCCATGCTTTTCCTCTTCTAGACTTTTGCAGTTGATTATCTTTGTTCATATATTGCATTGATATTTATATTCAGCAAAGGGATAACTCTACAAGACACCATATATTAGAAGTCAACACATAAAAGACATCAAGTTTAGGTATTTAATCAAAAGCTAAAACATCATTTTCACTTTTATGTTGGGCCCAAAAATAAATTAAAGGGAAAGTCCCATTTACCCGAAGACACTAATGCATAGTTTCACCTAACCAGAGATAAATATATGAAGACAATGAATGATGGCAGGTGAAGATCCTTTTAAGCCCAACTCGTGTTATCCCTGTGGAGCCTAATGACTGACAATCTGTTACACTGTTATCTTCATGTACTAAGTTGGTATTTGTGGCTTTAATTTAAAATTTCAGTCATTCAAATTCTTTCTGTCATTATTCCATACCAGGCATATGCTTAATCATTAGAATTTAACTTATATCCATTGATAGCTTAAATATTTTTTGCATTATCAATGTATTTTTTTTTTGAAACTCCGGGAAAACTCGCAACCGCTACAGCCTCTGCCCTTCGGGTGAGCACTCCGTGCGCACTGAGTAAACCTTCCACTGTATAATAGCCTGCAAACAACATATGGGATGTAAACTGCACTAGGCAAGCCCTGTGCGGCAGGCTCGACCCAGAAAACATTGAAGAAGGAGATGACGACCCTCTAAACCAACTGGGTCATCCCGAAGAATATGCAATCTGTTTTATCTGTTTTTCAGATAACTAATTTTATTTTTGATGGATCTTTAATTGATTTAATAATATAAAAAAAATTAAACTTAGAAATTATGACTTGAATCATTATTATCATCAACATAAACATGATTCTCATATTTGTATATTTTGTCCCATTCTGTTCTTTCAATAATGAACAGTTCTAATGGAGGATTTCATAATTATTTTCTCTGATTTTCTTAAGTAGGGGAATCTAGGGAAAAAAGAAAAGTAGAGGAGGTAGAATATG
>AWOL01S0069021.1:58079-77972 GCA_000715115.1 Nicotiana otophora
GGGGGGGGGGGGGGGGGGGCGCCTCTTTGATGAAGGGGAAAAAAAATATTACAAGCCATGTGCATGGAAAAGAGAAGCTTTATCATTTCCTTCCTTACTCAATTCATTATGGAACTCATCAATTGAAACAATGGAGAGAGGACCGTCCACATGCATGTGGCCACTTCCCATTATTTGCAGCTTTATCTATTACCTGTCACTACATCTTTTTTTCAAAAAAAAGAAGTTGGTCTTCTCTTTCTCCCACTTTAATTTCCAAATGAGTATTCTGCGAACCAACGATTCATTTTCATTCCAACTATTCATTGAACATTTAACATATGTATTCAAATTTTTGGACCCTTTCGAACGAATACTTGTTATAATTTGCTTATATTCTCTTCACAAAAATTGGCATTACCATCAAAATTGAAATATTATGCTCCCAAAAAGCTCAATCCTTTAAAAATGAAACAAATAGTATGATGAGTCCCAGAGGCGTATCCAGTGTAGAAGCTATGGGTTCATATGAACCTATAGCTTTTGCTAATACCCTGTATTTTTGCCCAAAAGATCATTAAATATGTACAAATAATAAAATTTGAACCCATTAAATTGGATGAGATGTGATAGAATTGAGAATCTCAACCAACAAAGTTTAAATTCTTGATCCGCCTATGATGAATCCTACATCGACAATGAATGGGATAGGTGGTCTCCTAATATGGACTTGGCGCAATCCTCACCTCATAGCTAGCTTTTGGAGTTGAGTTAGACTCAATGTCCAATTCTTTAACATGCTATCGGAGTAGGACTATCTTAATTTTTCGATATTGCGGCCCCATAATTTCCCACGCTCAGTCCTGGCCATGAGGCAATGTTGAGCCCCACATCTATAATAAAGGGGATGGGTGATCTCATTATGTGGACTTCGCATAAGCTAGCTTTTGCAGTTGAGTTAGGCACAAGGTTCATTTCTTTAACATAGTAGATCAGGAATTCCACTTAAGATTCGTCCCTTCCAATCTCCCAGAAATACAATTATATACAGACAATGAAGTATAGACTTGAGGCTGAATGTCCCATAGGTTCATGCACATTTTCAGAGGCTAAAGGGCGAGAGGAGGTTGGACCAAAAACGCACAAGTCAAAGGGAAGACAGAAAACAAATTAAAGACTATATGGAACCAAAACCACAAAATCTAATGGCCAAACATTTGGTGTGAAGGTGTTTTCTTAGTGTTGGGAGGTTTTGGAGCATCGATATTAGATTTTGAGTCCAACGTCATAATATTTTTCCAAGGCAAGACCTAACGCATGTCTCGTCTACTTTGTGTCTAAGCAGTATTATTTCTTGCAAAAAAAGCTACACTTTTGTTATATAGAGGGGCCTTTGAATTATTATCTAAAAAGTATGCCATATTGTTGTGTTGGGTACCCCATCAGAAAGTTCAGCTCTAGACTTCAAGTGCATAAACTGTTCAGTCTTTGGACTATAGGACAATGTCTATTATTAACTCAGACACATACGAAAACAAAAGTCATACCTTCAGTTTCTGTAATTTGGGGTTGCCTTTTTTATTACACTCCTTAGTTTCCTTCGTCTTTTCACAATGCTGCGACGATAATTCACAAGATTCAGCCTCGTTTCTATTTAATTCAAATGGATGACAGTTTGTCAACTTAGCTTTACTGGATCTTGAAGATTTCTTCTTTTCGAGAAACATGTGTTTACCTCTTCTTATTTGTTTTTTTCTTCTCCAAAGCCATTTAATTTAACTTATATACACTAGCATTTCAAAGAATTTTCAAATACACTAAGAATTTTTAAACTATCAGTGTACTTTTTCCAGTTACAGCAAGTCAATTACTATAATTTTTTGTGGTTGCAAAATTAGAATTACTATAGACAATTACGTCCTATTATGTCATAATCTTAGCAAGATGGTGTAAAAACACTACTGCCAAATGTCAATGCACAGAAGGTTAGCTCAATTTGAGGAGTAGATCTCCGCTTCTGCTTATGAGACAACAAAAATAAATAAACAACTTGAGCATATGGATGGGATGGCATGAACAATATGAGCTTTGGTACTCCTTACTGTAATATTCACGCTTGTTTACCAAGAAAAGGTTAAAAGAAAAAGATTCACCCTTTGTTTTGAATTTTCTTCTAGTTCTCTTTCAATTATTGCCTCCAAGATCTGTGCTTAATAAGTTAATTTTCAAAGTTCACATGGTTTTTACTTTCGACAATTCAGGCAAAGAAAACATAATCGTTTTAATTGATAATAATGTACAATAAAACACGTCCAAAACCAGGATAGGATTTGAAAAAGGAAAAATATATACTATTAACAAATCAAAGAATGACTTTTTATTCTTCTTTACTTGTAAACTCATGCATATATGTGATAAAATAGCCGGGGCAGTAACTTTGAATCAAAGCAACAAGTACAGGACAAAATCCTTCCCAAGGTTGCTTACTATACTCTCAGGCCAGCTGAAATGCTTTATAAAACTTGAAGCAAACTTCATTATGTTGGCTAATATACATTTATTTATTTTACACTTACAAGTAGTTGTCTCGCAGTTAGAGGAAGAATTGGAAGAGCTTGTCATGGGGCCATGAGTCCTTCAATGGTGTAAGATAGTGATTCTGCCCAATCAGATTTGAGCAGCAGCGTCTGTAGGGTGTGCATTACATCATAATCAGGATCAAGCTTCCTTTGCCAGCCCTATCAGCAAAAATAATACAAAACGCTGTAAGTACCAAAAGAAGAACAAATCTTAATCCAGAAAAGTAGTCCCAATGAAAGATTATCATCGAATACTACTCAGCAGATTGATGAGTTAGTTTCAACATGTTTGAATATAGAAATGCGAGTTAGTCAATTCCACATCTTATTCATAAACACCACATTCGCCGAAAAAGGAAGAATTACCTCAAGGACCAAAGTTGTCACCATGACAGTGCAAACATTGCCATCTATGTTCACTCTGTAATGCCTAACTTTCTCAAGAAGTTGTTCAATGCACTCAGCAGGGTGGACCAAATCGCCTTCTGGAGTCCCCCAAAAATCAAATGACTCCTTCACTTCCTGTAGGACATCACTAGATAACTAAGGCAAATATTCATCACCTCCATTTGTCAAAAAGATTAAGAAGTCTTTTTAGCATAAAGATATCATGTAAAATAATAGGAGTAACTCCACGCTATAGACATTAGTCGTATCCATACATAGATGACCAATCAAGAATTTCATGAACAAGAATGTTTGTGCAGCAATATTGAAAAACTTGAAGAAAGTAGATCCTATTATAGTCTTATTCATAGCCAAAAAGCTAAAGCTAGTGATGCATTTTGATCAGTATAAGGAACATTAGCACCTAGTTTTTATCACCATTGCCTTTTCTCTTCCATTTTAACCTTTTTTTTCCTTTATAAACTTTTCGCCCAGTGGTGGCGGATAGGAGGAGCAGAGGGGTTTGTGGAAAGAATTTGTTAGTCCCTCCATCCGACTTTTTATTTGATCTACTTCTCGTGACAGAAAGTCCTGAAAAGATTTACCTCCTTGAAATGGAAATTTTACTTCTACAAAAAGTCAAATTAACATACAATAACAATACTCTACATAAATTTACATCTGGTGCTACATATTCATACTCTTTTTCCATCTTACAATCCATATTCACAATTTCAAAAACATTACACTTGAAACCTTTATCAGAATCCCCAAAAAGTGAATCCTGATAGCCAATTTGGGGTAGAAGGATAGTTCATTAATGGATGTTAAAGTTACTAGTTCACTAGTTTAATGAGGATAACTAGCAAAGCGTATGGGCTGCTTTTACAAAATCTGATCTCCAATTATTTTTCTTTGCATAAGTAAATTATAGTTTTCTTTCCAAGGGAGCAATAAATGATAGCTACCATTGGGGAAGTAAGTAAGGAAGTTCTCAAATAATCCATTTAAGATGTATGAAACTAAACCTTAACGAAGGCTTCTGGATTAGGGCAACTCTGTTTCTTTGACAACTGCAGAGTGCACTCTGCTACAGTCTGGCCATCTCGACGAGCAATTGCCTTAAAGAACTCCAATAATATTGGTCGATCATTCTTAGAAAGTTCAGCAGTCATGCCTACATCAAGGAAAACAACATGAGGCTTTGATTTGAAGATGCGTTTCTGGGATTGCTTGCTTTGGGTTACCCGAACAAGGATATTTCCAGGATGCATGTCAGCATGAATAAAGTTATCCACCTGAAATGGGGAAAGGGGTATTATATGAAAAGTGAAAAAAGACTTAGGAGCAAGTAAAAGTTGTTGATTCCAATACATAACATAGAGATAATAGGTTCCTATCCATCTAAACACTTTTTGGACAAGGTAATCCTCCAATGCCATTTCCTCTTCAACATTGCAAATTCTAGAAATTACTGAAATAGACTACATGCAAGCAACCAAGAAAATGTCATAGAAGGCTTCTTTTCGTTCCTTCTTTATAGTAATAACTAATAACACAAAGAATAGAAGCAGCACTAAGTAACAGTCATGAAAGAAATAGTGCTGATAATGCCAAAATAATGTGTTTCCATATTTATTTTTATCACTAATCACTGCTTTAACTTCGATAAGAGCACAGTTTCGGGTCAGGTTTCAAGGCCAGTATTTTTTATAAAGAAATTAAAGTAAAGGACAGGCACTGACTGCGAGTATTCAAGGCCAGTATATCAACAATAACTCAGAAAGGCAACATCTATAGTACATATAAATCAATTGCTTAATATGTCTGTTAATAGATCTCTCTTCATTGTGAGACGAATACAGCATGTAACATTTTCTTAAAGGGAGTAAGGACTAATAGGCAATTACAAAAAAGAAAATTTCATATAAAATGAAGGAACTTCCATGTGTCTGAAAATTGGCCTAACCACATTAGGCATAACTACAGCTTTGCTTGCAATACATCATATTTCTATTCAAATCTTGACCTAAAATATCTGCTTTTATAGCCTGAGAGGGAACAATAGCGTATGATATATTGTCAGTTCTGTATTCCATTAGACCTTTGTATTGCATTCGAGTATATTTTAGAGTCGCACATTTGCATTAATTTTGTGCTTTATACTCGAATTTAGACAAATTAATATAAAGAATACTTTCTTAATCAAAATATATCCCAACACACGGGCATATATAAAGATAATAATACCAAAAGCATCTTTAGAAGTTTAATTCCGTTAAAAGTATATCCTAGGTTGCACGTTTGCATTAAATTCCGTTGTGCTTTATAAGCAAATCTAGACAAATTAACACAGAGAACATTTTCTTAATCAAAATATATCCCAACACACGGGCATATATAAAGATAATAATACCAAAAGCATCTTTAGAAGTTTAATTCCGTTAAAAGTATATCCTAGGTTGCACGTTTGCATTAAATTCCGTTGTGCTTTATAAGCAAATCTAGACAAATTAACACAGAGAACATTTTCTTAATCAAAATATATCCCCACACACGGACATATATAAAGATAATAATACCAAAAGCATCTTTAGAAGTTTAATTCCGTTAAAAGTATATCCTAGGTTGCACGTTTGCATTAAATGTTGTGATTTATATGCAAATCTAGACAAATTAACAAAGAGAACATTTTCTTAATTAGAATACACACACACACACACACACACACTACATAAAGAGAACATTACCAAAAGCATCTTTAGAAGAGCATGGGTCCCAATATGAGCAAGTGCGCTCTTAAGTCTTTCATGGCCCTCAAGCTCATCAACATAATATGAAACACATTCCCCTTGTTCAAAAGTCTCGACCAATACTGCAGGATGCACTAGGGGATAGACAGGCTTTGGGAAAGAGACATCCTTCCATCTCCGAAAATTATAGGTGAAGCGGCTTAAATGTGCAGCTTCCCTAGCAAGATCTACTTGAGACATCATAAAAACAGCAAATTGTTGTACGCTTTCATCTAACCTTAACCACTTCAGTTTAGGAATGCACTTCGATATCTTAGCAACTAGATTAATAATCTCAAAATCTCGTCTAATTGATTCACCCACTCCAGGATGCCTAACTTTCACTGCCACCACTATAGGCTTGATCTGTCGACCACGGTATCGATACAACAAGGATGCCCTATGCACTTGAGCAATACTTCCAGATGCCAGAGGTTTCTCCTCGAATTCATCGAAAATTTCAGAAAGTTTTCGACCAAATGCTTTTTCGATTGTCTTTTTCGTGTAAGCAAAGCTATGTTCAGGAGCTTTTGTGTGAAGCTTTGATAGCTCAGTACACAAATCTCTAGAGAAAAGATCAGGCCGTGTAGCTGCCCATTGGCCCCATTTGATAAATGCAGGACCTGCTCTTTCGAGTGAGCTACGAACTACCTGGAGCCACATTTTCCTGAAAGAAGGTCCAAAAACATCTGCAAATGGGGCCATCACAATGCTAGGAGAAAAGAGTATCCCCAAATAAAAGGCTCTCAATAGCAGAATAAAACCTTCAAATATGGAATGCAATAATGAGGTAATCAAAACATGTCCATCTTCAGCATGCCTGTATAAGCTATTCCTCGGGTGACCACTCTCCAAGTCTGACGGTGCTCGTGCCAACGCTATATTTCTTCCATATGTTAAGCCAAGAAAACCAGGGAGAACCACATGAGACCTGCTCAACGCCAAGCTAAGCGCTTGCGCAAATCGACTTAAGCAGATAAAAGTTTGTCCTTTGTAGAAAGATTTACATGATAACTTCTTCCAAGCTATTTGTGCGTGATGACTTACAGATGTTCTTGGTGAAGTCATTAAACAACTCCCACGAAAAGTACTATGCATTCTATATGTCATGGATGAAGCGTGTCCCCTTGTGATAGACACATATTGCCCATAAAATCTACATCTAGGAGAACTTACCCCAATCCTAATAAGATTTCCTTTTCTCGCTTGTTCTGGACGGATAGTGGTCTGATTTCTGCATAAGGATTGTCCAAGTCCTTTAGTTTTACCAACCGCTAAGAATCTGCATACCAAGCACAAGACAACTTAGCAGATGCAAAATATAAAATATGTGGTCATTTCACACTAAAATAATTTCCTCTTTTTAAGATGTGCAACTCAAATACCAATTCAACAACAATGACAGTTGGAATGACTACAGTAAAACATGAACATTAGTTTCTCTATGCAGAACAAAAAATGCCCTACACCCCAAAAGCAAGACATCAGTGCAAAAAGTAATTCAAACAAAGGACAGCCTTCCAAATTTGGAAACTTTATGCTGCTTGCTTCAAGGTATACAATGGGCCCCTAAATATAGAAAACGTCAAATATGCAATATCTGAAAGAATAGTAGTATTTCATCTTTGAGCAGATGATAATTGGGAAAATCCCAAAGCAGGTTCCATTTTTCACTGCTGTTAACAAATAAGTAAAAAAACAAAATGAAAAACTAGAACTAGAATAACCAGTCAAAATATTGATTCATTGAACATGAAACCTACTACAAGATCATTTCCAACGGCCGGATGTCTTTGTTTTACTTGCACCAGATAATAACCGTCTTCTATTGTATTTAATTTGAAAAAGGGGGTTTAAAAACTTGAGAATTTAGACTTGAGCTATGCTAATGGAGCATCAAATGGCTACAGAAATCTTGCCACGTGAGCAAAGAGTTCCAACCAACTTAAGTTCCCAATGAAAACATAAAACTAAACGAATTAAAAACTATGTCTTTCATGTCAATTATAGGAAAGGCGAAATGTCTAAAGACTCATGAAATCAACGAATAGGATAGTTTATTGTGGAATGAGAGAGAAAAACGGAGTAAAGAGGGGACCTTGACATGGCGAATAGAGGAATTTAAAGGGGTAGCTGTTGATTTTTGCAGAGGCTAATGTAGAGGGGAAGTGAAGAGCATCTCCGACTAGCATTTTTCAGAGGTTGTCGGTGACAAAGAGGAAGATGAGCAAACCATATGATATACGTGTAATTTTAAATGCTGCTCTTTCTTGTATCTTCGGACAATCAAACCTAGGTGACTATAAAACTAGAGGAATAATAGACAAGATTCAATTGAACTGAAATAGCATTAGCAAAATCCACGAGGGTCGGATCACATGTAGGAATTTGTTCCAATGCTTGTTAAGTTTGCGCAGAAATACCTAAAGGCGTGACTAAATGGCTGGAATCACTGTTGTACATAATGGGTTGGTTCGGTTTTCATGGCAACAAAATCAAATCAATTATGTCAGTTTGGATTGATTCGATTTTATAGAATTTTTTGTGTTTTTTGTTATATACTTTGTTAAATTTTTAATAAGTAAATATATATTCAGTAAAAATTGACAAAAGTATTATCTATTAATATATTCTTATGAGAGAATTTTTTTAATGACATATGATAGTTATTTTTTTAATCGTCTGACAATATATAATTTTTTATTGATGTACACTTTTAAGATTAATTGAATTTAATAATTAAACATAAAATCAATATGATATCTATATAATAATATATTTTATTTAATTTTAAATTATCGAAATATCACTTTAAATTCAAAAAATAGATAAAAATTTAACAGATCTTGACATATGAATATGGAAGAACAAAGAGATTGACGCATTTAACTAACACTTGATAAGAAAGTGATCATACAACTTACTATTTAAAATTAATAAAGATAGAACACTTCATATTTTACTATATTACATCCCATAAGAGAATCTTAAATATTTCTAGATAGTTTTTAAAGAAAATTCTATGAAAAGTCTTAAAAGTATATATAAAAATTATATATTTATATGTCGGTTTGGTTCGAGTTTTTTTACTCAATACCAAACCAAATCAAATCAAACCAAGTCGGGTTTTTTAATCGGTTTGGTTTGACTTTTCGGTTTGATGTGGTTTTCCGATTCGATTTGTACACCCCTAGTTGGAATCCCTTTAATATGACGAGGTGATAGATCGAGCCTTTAAAAATGTTGTAAGATTTTTTTTTGTTATAGTAGGTTTATTTGATGCAAATTTAAATTAGTTGATCTAGTGAATTTCAGGTATCAAATGCTTAAACCGGTTATAACTTCGTGGTTAGTTGATATAACAATTCAGTAATTAATTTATCACAATTCGATTTGCAATGTCAAAAAGCAATCCAGTGTTCTCTATTTTTTGTTAACAATGTTTTGAGAAAAGGTCTACAAGTTAAACCACCACGTAAGAGTAATATATTTGATCAATTTTTATTCTCTGGAAAGATAAGGATAGGCGATTAACTATTAAGTTTGAGTGCAACTTTGAATAAAGCCTCGTCTTCCTATTTATAAGCCACGAGTTACTTCGACGTTTTTAATTTCTCATAGAATCTCTGGAGTGGCTAGTCTGTGCTTTTACTTAACGAACTGAAATATCTTAGTAGTTAAACCTTAGCAAGAATGGTTGGAACCGGTCTGACCTGAGAGATCAACCTGCGCCTTTGAGTTAAGGTCGTTGGCGGCGCAGAATAAACTAATCCGCGGCCAAAAATTAAGATATATTCTGGGAAAATCAAACTTCCATCGAAGAGAAGCAATGAAAGACTTTCATAAAAATTCTCGTAGAATCGAAAATGAAGTTTTTATTTTGTACATGCCAGATGATGAATTAGTAATTGCTTTCAATTTTCAAAAAAAATCCCAATTGTGTCGAACTTTCCATTTTTGACGAGACTCTATCCAAATCTATGGATCTCATCTCCCCAGCATCAAAGCGAGACTCCATCCAAATTTGTCACTCCTTCGGCGAGGCCTTCTGTTCTATGAACACCCCACCACTGAATGATTCACTTTAAAGTTCTCGCTTCCGACCCAGGAGAACACAAGGTCAAGCCAAGCTCCGACCCGCCTAAATGAAATTCATATCTCCTTCGTCTGGTTGAGAAAGGAGGGGAATTGGACTCTGCCTCTTCTATTACATTTACATTACGGAGAAGTCCATTCTCGTCATGATCGATCCACGTTCTAGCGTTGTGCCCGGCTTGCTTAGGGTCAAATATACTCCTCTACTTTGGTATATTGTTTACATCTACCCTCCGTTATACTATTAGGCCACATCTACCCTTACTGTTAGCCAAACTTTTTAAAAATACCCTTCACCTAACGGAAAGCCACCAAATTAAAAAAAAAAAAAATTAAAAAATACGTTAACCCACAACTCGTTAAATCCATCATATAAAAATATGAAACCTAGATTTATGAGACGTCTTAACACATTTTATTCGCTTAGAGAGAGAGTGAGAATGATGGTGGCAGTAGGATTAGTAAAAACTTATATTTTGGTTCTTAGTTGTTCATGGTTGCATTAGGGTATCATGTTATCACTTTCGGTTGTATTTTTGTGTGGATATAATTTGAGATCCTTTTGTCTAATGTAATGCACACTTGATAATTGGTTTGTATGTTGGTAATATCTGATATATACTTTAACAATACATGTGTTTGGTTAATACATGAAGTTAGTGTACTTGTGTTGTTAAGTTACTTTCCAACTTGTTGGTGTACTTTCTTTTATTCTTGATGAATTCCTTAGACTGTAGCTTGATATTAAATTGAATCTCCTATAATTATTTTATAATTTTTGTTCATTATAAGTTCAGTTGTTACTAAAAATTATGAGTACCACATCTCATAACTTGGAATTTAACTTTATTTCTTAAGGCGTGATTTGGCGATAATTACTCGTAACCCAAATGCTTAAAGTAGAATAAGAAAATTATGGTGCGTAAATATTCATCAACAAAGGCTCACTATTGGAGGAAGAAATACCTTTGTAGTTGCCTTAAGACTCCAGAACTGTCAACCTAATAAGATACTATAAACATTCTAGTCATGGTGGAAAGAAAATCATGGTGGATACTCGGTACAGTTCGACACGGCGGAAAAAAATAAAGAGAAAAGCTAGAAGAAGAAAAAAGAAATTAAAAAAGGTAGAATATAATAAACATACAATAAAGATATTAAAAGAATTGTAACTAAATATATAAATGAATATATGGTTGTTGGTATTTTTATGTCTTTCTTCCTGAGTACAACAAGTGACTACGAAAGAGATGACTAATCTGTTGAGGAAAAAGTACAATAAATAAAAGAGATTTAATGGTTTATTAATGGATTTTTTTTAAAAAAAAATAAGTCTTTCTTAAATTTGGTGGCTTTCCGTTAGGTCGAGGGTATTTTTAAAAAGTTTGGCTAACGATAAGTATAGATATGACCTAATAGTATAATGATGGTAGACGTGAATAATATACCAAAATAGAGGGCTATATTTGACCCTTTTTCCAATAAAGAAATTATTAAATTTAAACAAAAAATGAGAAGAAAAGAAGCAAAGGTCCAAAAGGGTGCAAGTAAGCACTTACTGCGCACATTCTTAAATAGTTTGGCCAAGTACTACATGCACCACACAAGCCCGTGAGCTAACGTGCTCCACCTTTATCCATAGAGAGCATCGACATCCTTGTTATAAACTTACTTTAGGCTTTTTTAAACCTGGATCCTTTTTAACTATTATTTAAAAAAATAACATCATTTATTGTTTACTTCATAAAGAGTATTTTTTATTATTATTAGCATATTATAAAAATTAAGATGAGTATTTAATAAGTTAACTGACTCACTAATCACATGAAGTTCTTTTTTTGTCCATCTCCCTTCTCCCTTTCCAACTTTCATCTTCTTCACTTCATTTTTGAAAATCTGATGCATATGTGAATGTCACCTAAATTCAAAATGTATTGATTTATACGTCTTTTATACTTTGTATATCAAGTATCACTTTCATTCAAAATGTATTTTTATGTATATAATTTTTGTATATTTATTTGTGCAGTGCCATCTCATTTTAAGATGTATTTTTAATGTATATTTCAAATATATTTTATATGTCAAGTGCCATTTTAATTCAGGATGTATTTTTTATATATATATTTTTTGTATATTTATAGGCCATCTTAATTAAATTTAAGATATATATTTTTATGTATATTTCACATGTCTAAGTGTCATCTTAATTGAAGATGTATTTTTTATGTATATTTTATATGTGTTAATTTAATATTTTTTTTTTATATATACGTTTTGTATATATTAACATATATTATTATCGAAGTAAGATCTTTATATTAAGAAAGGAAGAAAGAAGGAAGAGAAAAACTTAAGAAAGATAATTAAAAAGAAAACGATGGAACAAATTTAGAAAATATATTGGCTTCAGCAGAAAACAAAATGAAGAAGATGAAGAAAAAGAAGGAAAGCTAATAGATAAAGAGAAAAAAAAGGCATAATTTTGGTACAAAGAATTATTGACTTTCCATTCAAATTGCTTATGTTTACGGATTAATAATTAATATTCCTATTTCAATGGAACCGTGTGCTACAAATATAAATATTTTTTTGCCACAACTGTAATATTGGGTTTCATGCTAAAAATTTGTTATATTTCTTTTAAACTATGAGAGTTATGTAAAGTTTCCTAAACTTTATTATTGTGATACATTTGTGTCTTTCGAGAAATTTTTATTTTGTATGAGACTCACTTATCATGTGGCAAACACAACTTGCATGAGACTCCATTAAAACTTTGCCAGATGGATTTTGGGTCCCACTTTCAGCAAAAGTTTGTCAACTCTCAGCCCTTGCCCCATTACTCTCTCCTCTTCCAAATTTCTGCAACTCCCTTAACCCAATGTTTCCATTTACCAGAATTCATTGTTTCTAATTCGTTCTCTAATTATCTTTTCTCAAGCAATTGATCATTTTTCAAAGACACTAAAAATTCAAGCCCATAAAACACTTTAAAGAAGAAGAAGAAGAAGAAGAAGAAAGAAGAAGAAAGAAGAAGAATGATATTTTGTATTTCAATACCACACAAGAGGGGGGGAGGTGATTTGTGTGGTGTCCAATTTTTCGCGTGCACATATTATAGAAGGACTTGGTTTTTCTATGTGTTCCTTATACTACTATTGCGGAATAATAAATGCGAAACGTAAAGAACATAAGTATTTTTACGGGGAAAACACCTGGCTCAAAAGGCGAAAAAACTACGACCTACTACCCAGTAGGATTGTTTTCCAATACTTCACTAAATCATTGAACCAAAAATAGCATTTACAAAACTCTTTGTAAACCTAAGGATTACCTCTAACCCTTTGTGGCAACTAGTCTCTAGCTGTTGTGACAACTTCAAGTTAACTCTAACTTGAATACAACACTCAGATTACCTAGTACAATTACTTTTAGATAAAGCTGAAAGGTACAACTCAAAAGTCTTACTACAATGAAACTAGAATAAAAGATAGACAGTTGGAACTGGTTCTTCTATCTGGTTCATGTAACTTCAGGTTCGCACACTTGAATCACACAGGAATTGCTTGCAAAATGCCTTGCTATTTTTCTCTCAACTCATGTTTAACTTCAGCATTTGTGCGTCGCTGTAAAATGAGAATATCCTACAATATATAGAGTTAGTAGAATATGAAATAACTAGAGTTCTAATGCTATACGTTTCCATGGTGGAAGAGTTCTAGTTATCTTCAACTTCTAACTCCTCCATTATCTAGGATAGAGTTCTCTTCGAGTAAGGAGTCCTTCTCCTTATCACTTATGCAATCTTTTCGTTCAGGAGATATCATATATAACCACTTAAGCTTATTTCCTTCACGTGCATGCCTTGTGCTCGAATCTGCCCGTGTCTGTGTACACTGTATATGAATCTGGTTCATGCTTGATTTCCTTTGTCAATCATCAAAACAAACTTACTTAGGCCGACAAATTTCCCCTTTTTGATGATGATAAACTCTGTGCTTCTCATAAGCATAAGACATGTTTCAACTTAGCTCAACACCAACACAATGTTAGAACACTTTCCATTTTTAAAGTCATAAATCATCAAGCACCAAGATCATTAGGTTATAAACATCACAGTCCACAGTAAAAAAGCACAACCTATCTTCCCCCTTTTGGCATCATCGAAAAGTTGCATAATTATGTTAGATAATCGGATATTAATAGATATTACTCATAGACATTGTGGCTACTTCAAATGCAATCATGGAGCCAAGCATCATATATCAATCTAATGATATTAGCTATCTAAGAAGCATCAACAAACAGTTAGAGCACAAAACAGTTGATTAACATTGTAACTAGTCATCCACAAAGCATAAAGAAAAATAAAGATACTAGATCATGAGCAAAAAGAAATTCCATCCGGGTCATTGGTTTGTCTAACTAGGACAGGAAGGTTTCAAGGTTGGGAAGGACTAGGTTCTTAGTTTCTGGCCTGAAGTAGCTTTAACATATCATGAAGAATGCCTTCATTCTTCTCCTTATCCTTTGCAAGCTCAGCCCTGAGAGCATCCCTCTCAGTTTTTACTTCAGCCAGCCTCTTCTTTAACCTCTCAATCTCAGCATTCATAGCCCCACTTTCTTGCACCAAAGCTCTTACTTTGCTATTCACGTGCACCTTCTTAGATGAACCAAGTTCTTTGGCAGCATCATGGACTTCATAGTCACAAGCAGTCAAGGTGTTTGCTCCAAAATAATCTTTGCTTGTACTAACATCCCATTTCATGAGGGGTACCTTGAAGTGAGCAAGTAAAACTGTGAGAATGAAACCATAAGGTATGGCATGAGTTTTAGTGCCAGTTAGAACCCTATCAAGAAGCTGGATGATAAACCCAGGCCAATTTATCTGCCTCCCACTATCCAGATATTCCATAAGGATCAGGTCTATGAATGTGACTATGTGCCTTCTTTCCTGCCTGGGCAGCACAACCTTGTTAGAAAATTCAAACAACACTTTGTGGGGTGGCTTAATCTCACTTTTGTATACAGCCTTGGGCTGAAGCTCTTCCTCATTGTCAGAAACTTCCTTGTAATGGCAAGTGAGATGGGGAGGTTTTCTAGGCTTGGCCATTTTAACTTTTTGCAATCATTGTACTCTTCCTCATGTACTCCTAGAATTTCTCTCAATTCCTTGTCATCAAAGCTCACAGTCACCCCCTTTACCACACTGGTGACTCTGCTATTTCTAATCTCACAATTTGCCATGAACTCCACAATCTCAGTTCTGGCAAGCTTTCCATCCATCTTAAGGACCTTGTCTTTCCAACCCTGCAGTTGTAGCTTTTCCAGCATCATCATCATGCATTCCTCCTCCAAGTCCCTGAGGAGTCTACCCTTCAAGATGGTTATTTTCCCAAATTTAACCGTCATGTCCTGCTCTTCATCAGATTCCTCTTCTTCTTCACTCTCTTTTTCCTCCACTACTTTCACTTTTCTAGACTTCATGGCAGACCTGGTTCTTTTTGCCGAGGTAGAAGGCTCTGCAGACTTTGTCTTAGATGGAGACTTCTTTTTAGAAGTCTTTAATTTCTTTGCCTTTGGAGTCACAACCTCCACCTCTTCTGCCTTCTCTTCATCATAAAGGACCAGGTCCATCTCCTCAATTTCAACTGCCTCAACAGGTTCACTCACTTTTTTCTTTCCCTTTGCAGCAACTTTTCTTTTACTTTTTGCCAAGGCCTTTTCAAGTTCAGCCTCACTCTACTTCTTCTGACTCCTTGTATCTCTTCATCTTATGGGTTGAGTCTCTACAGGGATAGAAGATGCAGCCCTTCTCTTCTTGTTTGCCCTAGTAGTTCTAGGAATTTTAACTCCTAAACTCTTCTTCCTTTTTGGATTATAGCTGTCATACACGCGTTTCGGTAGGTATTTGCGGGGTTCCTACATAGATGGAACATGTTTTTTAAATCTCTTCCTCAACTTAACCAACACCCAACAGCTTCTCTAGACCCACTACCCCCATTTTCTCTCAAACTTTCTTCCTCTTCAGCAGATTCCTCACTCCACAATACCATAGCTCCTGTTTCTTCAGTCAAAACAACAGGAGTGGATGAAGATTCGGCCACTCTTTCTTTTCTCATTCCCTTCACATCACCTTGAGCACCCTCACTCTCTTTTTCTTTTTTCTTTTTATCTTTACCACCAATTTTCCCATATTTAGTGGTTTCAACCCCAGGCATAGTTCCTACCAGAACAAACCTATTTTTTAGATTTTCAGCAACCTCAAAAATTATTTCAGATGTAATTTTAAGACCAGATGTTACCTGCTCTGTTTCAGATGAAACCGTTTCTTCCCCCTTAGTAGAAAACTTAAATTACTTTTCAGATTTTTGGGGTTCTTGTGCCTGGGTTGCTTTCAATTGTTCATCTAACTTCTTGGATAATTCACTCCTTGCCACTGTCTTACGAGCAATAGCCTTTACTCGTACTTTCTTGGGTGTAGGGTTGGTTGAAAGTGTGGGTGCGGATTCTTTGGATGGTGATGAAAGTTTTTCAGAGAGGTTAGTCATTGATGATGGTAGAAGGAATATGTGTGTGTTTAGAAGATGAGAGAAGATTAAGAGAAATATTTGGCGGTTAGAAATTAGAAGTGAAGAAATGGCTAAGGCCAAATCAATATAAAGATGGAGAATTTAATTGGGTAACGACAAATTTTTCAAAAGCTCAGAAGTCTAATCAAACTTGGAGTCAGTTTGAAAAGACGTTGAGGACTCTCCCTAGAATCTAGGCACTTATTGCGTTTTGGGACTCTCTTTGGGTGAAACTGTTTCATTTTGTAACAGATAAGCTCAAGAAATGTTAGGATTAAATAGGACTCTCCTTTTGATCAAAATCCAAATATAATTATTTCAAAATATGCAGAGTGGAGAGTACGTACCAAGTAATCTTGATGAACCAGGTTCTTCACTGAAAAATCTCTTGTGTAAGTCTGAATTTTCTAAGAAAATAAAGATAATATAATTAGAGATTAATGAGACATTTTAGCACATGGCACAAGAGTATACTAGTGAAAGTATGAGACTGAGCAAAATCTAATCTAATTATGTACAAAATTCACAAATTATCTGACCAATTTTTGAGTTAGAACTGGTTCCTTTTAGGTGATCTTAATCATCCCTAATTCTAATATGTTCCTTTCAAAGTGATCTCTACTTAGAGCTTTTGTGAAGATGTCAGCTATTTTCTTGTCAGTAGTACAATATTCCACAGTGATCAAACCATTTTCATAGTTGTCCCTCAAAAAGTGATGCCTAACATCTATATGCTTAGTTCTTTTGTGATGAACCGAGTTCTTGATCGTACTAATTACACTAGTGTTATCACAAAGGATGGGGATACAACTTATATCAATTCCAAAATCCATTAATTGTTGTTTGATCCACAACAATTGAGCACAACAGTAACATACTCAGCTTCAACGGTAGATAAGGCCACATAATTTTGCTTTTTAGTGGCCCAAGACACAAGATATGAGCTAAGAAAATGTGTCATACCTGAGGTGTTTTTTCTATCCACAAAAAAACCTACATAATCAGCATCAGCATATCCCACTAAGTTGAAATTACTATATTTTGGATACCATAGACAAAGGTCAGTGGTGCCTTTTAGGTATCTCAAGATTCTCTTGACAACAGTCAAGTGAGACTCCTTTGGATTTGCCTGAAATCTAGCACAAAGGCCTACACTGAAAACAATGTCAGGTCTGCTAGCAGTAAGATATAACAAGGAGTCAATCATTCCCCTATACAACTTCTGATCAACAGATGAACCAGCTTCATCTACATCCAATTTTGTGGCTGTTGCAATATGAGTGTCAATTTCCTTGGAGTCTTCCATTTTAAACCTTTTAAGCAACTCTTTCACATGCTTCTGATGATGGATCATAGTTCCATTTGAATTTTGTTTAATTTGTAAGCCTAAGAAGAAATTAAGCTCACCCATCATACTTATTTCAAATTCACTCCCCAATAGTTTAGCAAATTCTTTACTTAACTTATCAATAGTTGCTCTAAAAATTATATCATCAACATATATATGAACTACAAAGAGATCTTTACCTTTTTCTTTCAAGAATAAAGTATTGTCAATTTTTTCTCTCTTGTAGCCATGCTCAAGCAAGAGTTTTGATAATCTTTCTACCATGCTTTTGGAGCCTGCTTGAGCCCATAAAGTGCCTTGTCAAGCTTGTACACATGATCAGGACATTCCTTGACTTCGAATCCCAGAGGTTGCTTGACAAACACTTCTTCCTTTAGATAGCCATTGAGTAAGGCACTCTTGACATCCATCTGATGGAGAGCGAATTCAATGTAGGCAGCAAAGGCTATAAGAAGTTTAATTGCTTTCAATCTTGCAACTCGAGCAAAAGTCTCATCATAGTCTATGCCCTCCTCTTGACTATATCCTTGAACCACCAATCTTGCCTTGTTCCTTGTAACTATTCCATCTTCGTCAAGTTCGTTTCTGAAGACCCATTTTGTACCAGTTACTGGTCTGTCCTTGGGTCTTGGTATCAGATGCCAAACTTGACTTCTTTCAAATTGGTTGAGTTCATCTTGCATTGCATTCACCCAGTCTGCATCCTGCAAAGTCTCAACAATATTTTTAGGTTCAATAAGAGATAAAAAAGCATCAAAAGCACAAAGATTCTTTAAAGAGGATCTGGTTTTGATTCCAGAGGTTGGATCAGTAATT
The DNA here is from genome assembly GCA_000715115.1 of Nicotiana otophora. Classification (NCBI taxonomy): domain Eukaryota; kingdom Viridiplantae; phylum Streptophyta; class Magnoliopsida; order Solanales; family Solanaceae; genus Nicotiana; species Nicotiana otophora. The sequence goes on from AWOL01S0069021.1 coordinate 76,651, forward strand.
ATGTTCTCAATGAGATGAGAACTTTTATACTTGTAAGGTTTCACAACCAGCTGGTTTCCCCTAGATGTTCCTTCAATATTTTGTTGCTGAGGAACAAGTTCATAGACATGTTCCCTCGAGGTTTGAGGATCAGTTCCTTTTAGTTCAGTTCACCCTGTCACATTGCCTTGGGTGGAAGAACCTGTTCCATCACATGTTCCTTCCTCTGGTGCAGCTTCAGTCTGGGCTGTGGTTTCATTTGAGTTTCTTACCAGCCCAATTGCTTCATCATCATGTTTCTGCCTCTTAGAAAGTGTTACGACCCAATTCTCTTATAGGCAGCGATGGCGCCCAACGTCGCCGCTAGGCAAGCCAACAATAGACTAACCATGTAATTTCCTCTTTCTAATAAATTTCCAAGTATTTAAATTTTCATTAGTTAAAAGATTAAGAAACAACAGATTTAAATAAATAAAACGAAAGCAGCCGAGTGCAATCATAACAATAGTAATAATCCAAAATCATAAAATCTGCTAGTGTGTGTGCCAAGACCTGATTGTACAAACTCTAGCTATTGTCTGAAACAAAAATAAACAGAAAATGAAAGAAAATGAGAGACTCTAGGTGCTGCGAAACAGCTCAGGAAGCAGCCCACCACTAGGCCTCCGAGTAACGGGGATGCGCACTGGTATGTCCACCAGATGCACCTGCCTCAGATCCTGCACGGTTAGTGCAGAAGTGTAGCGTGAGTACATAAACAACATGTACCCAATAAGTATCAAGTCTAACATCGAAGAAGTAGTGACGAGGGGTCGACAACGACAATTACTATGGGCTAACAATAGTAGTACAAAAGTTCTAAATAAGCATGGATTATATATAATAATAATAATAATAATAATAATAATAATAATAATAATAATAATAATAATAATAATAATAATAATAATAAAGTCTGTCATAATATAATACATACTTTTATTGAGCCCATGTGTCTAGCAGTTCTAACCGTGAAAGAAGATGCCCTTTTAACTCCTTTATCGGGCTGAAGTTCATGGCTGGCTAGACGAAGCCACTAAGGCAAAGCCAATAAGAGCAGTGTTATATTAGACTGTACCAACCATCTTGACACCAAGTCAAAACTCTATATATAAAACTCATTTATATTTTTATTCTTATCCTTANCAAGTCTAACATCGAAGAAGTAGTGACGAGGGGTCGACAACGACAATTACTATGGGCTAACAATAGTAGTACAAAAGTTCTAAATAAGCATGGATTATATATAATAATAATAATAATAATAATAATAATAATAATAATAATAATAATAATAATAATAA
>AWOL01S0069039.1:0-12736 GCA_000715115.1 Nicotiana otophora
TTTAGGAGTGTTTCGTGGTTTAACTCATATAAAGGCCGAAATAGATGACAAACTTCAAAAATTGATAATGTTTCACTTTAGTCGAATGTTTGATATTAATAAACACAGGACTCCATTTACCTCTAAGATATCCTTCAGCTTGTCGCCAACCACCTTGAGATCAGCAGACTTGTCGTGATGCATAGCAGACATGTCCGGAGTCCTGCATGTTTTGTGGCATTTCTTTAGAAAGGAAGAGTTGGGCTTGCGGCTGCCAGAAAATAAATAACTCCCAGCGCAACCATAGTAAATGTGTCAGTTAAAGAAATACCTACCTCAATATGAATGGAGTTTTCAGTTTCGGTGGGACATAATCATCAAAAAATGAAGCTTCTTCAGCCATTCTACACAAGACTCTGCGCAAAATTTCTCCAAGATACATCCCGGAAATCATCTTCTCATAAATCTGCTCAGTTGCCAATAGTTCAAAATCAGTTGTAAGATAGAAAAATGCAGAAAATGGAAGAGGGTTGTTTTTGTTACCTGCTCCCCGGGGTTTAAACTCTCAGTGTCAAGACTTTGGTCGTATTCTGTTACCGGAAGATGTGATGAGCGGAAATTACCCCATTCCATGTTAATAACCTTCAAATACCAAACAAAATTACGTTAACGTTACAAACATGAGATTCATGCTTAGTTTGATCACAACCATAAGGTTTCCGACACCAAGGAAAATATTTTTGAAGAATGAATTAGGCATATATCAAGTCACAAACGCATTATGAATGTCACAAGAAGCTACCATATCTCCTGATTTAGGCAGCAAACCATGCCATTTGGGAATTGTATTTGCCCGCTCAACATATGCTGCATTGGTTCCAGTACCCAATATTACTGCAGCAATGACATCAGGGTTGTTATACCGACCTCCTGCTAATGTTCCAACAGTATCATTGACCTAAACACCCAAGAATTACATAAGATTAATAATCAGAAATGTCAGACATACAAAAAACATAATACACGAACATCATCAGCACACTTCTTCTTTATAGAAATTCACACAGAATTTAATCTGGAGCAAAACTTACCAAAGCAGCCACGCGCACGTCAAGACCGACCCTTTCCATTGCTTTTGTTAACTCTCTAACAACATCTTGGCCAACCTATGTTAGATTTCATCAGGAGTAGTTCAGCACTGAAAAACAATATAGTTTGAAAAGGAAATTTTCTAACGTACTTTTAAATCAAGTCGGTGAAAACGCAATCAAATAATCAATCAACTACACCTCAACTCCAAATTACTTTGTATGTATAAAGTCGTATGTGTTAAATCCCAATCAATGCAAAAACCTACATTAAAATGACGACTAAATCTAGGTTCACTGTTGGCATGATCGATTGGATGTGAAAATCCGAGAATCGAATGACTAACCGTATCATCGATGGAGAAGCCCTTTGTCCATTTAATAAGAGTCCCTGATGCAATTGACAGTTGTTTAACTGGGAAAGAGAAGGTGAAGCCCAGCTCCCTTTGTCTACCGGGTGGAAGACGAAAATCGTCGTCTTCTGTAGCAACAAATTTTACAAGCGCCGTGGCAATAAAATCAAATAATGCCTGCAGTTAGCAGTTCGAAGTTTAATCATATGGTAATAACCCTGAGTGGATGAAACAAGATTGCCGGTTGCAAAGATGATACAGCTTATACTTACATCAGATGATGATCCAGCCATCACATTCTTTGGAATTGAAACTTCTTTAACTTCTTGTTTAACTATACGCTTTTCTTTCCCGCCCAACTGCACTCGCATCACACGGAAGTTTGTGCCGCCTAGATCTAATGCATAAAACAGACCGGTTTCGTCCCTAAGATGAAGGAATAAAAGTAATACCATACGTTAAACTGAAGCTAAAATTAACAGGGCGAGATTTCTAAATATTTACAACACCTGCAAGATCACAGCTTTATTGAAAAAGAAACAATTTTAAGGCACCCAAAAAAGCAAAAATTCAGCTTATGCACATATATACACCTCAGAAGCTAAAATCAATAGACAACCTGACATAACTCCACCCCATAAGCTAAAATCAACAGAGTAAGATTTCCAAACGTTTACAACACCTCCAAGGTCATACCTTTATTGAAAAAGACACAATTATTTTTGACACCCAAATAAGCAATAATCAGCTTAGGCACATATATACAGACAAAAATCTAATATAACTCCACCCCAGAAGCTAAAATCAATAGACAACCTGACATAACTCCACCCCATAAGCTAAAATCAACAGAGTAAGATTTCCAAACGTTTACAACACCTCCAAGGTCATACCTTTATTGAAAAAGACACAATTATTTTTGACACCCAAATAAGCAATAATCAGCTTAGGCACATATATACAGACAAAAATCTAATATAACTCCACCCCAGAAGCTAAAATCACCTGATTAAAGATTTCTAAATACTTACAACACCTCCAAGATCACAACTTTAATGAAAAAGACACAAATATTCCTCACCCAAATAAGCAAAAATCAGTTTAAGCACATATATTGTATATACACACACAAACAATCTAATATAACTTCATCCCAGAAGCTGAAATCAATAGAGTAATAGCCTGTTTGGCCAAGCCGGAGAAATCAACTTATTTTGATAAGTGCTTTTTTCAAAAGTGCTTTTGAGAAAAATACTTTTGGAGAGAAGCATTTTGTGTTTGGCTAATCACTCTGAAAAGCACTTTTGAGCAATAATTTGTGTTTGGCCAAACTTTTCAGAAAGTGCTTTTAAGTATCAAATTACGAATAAGGACATAAATAGATTTACTTAATAATTAATCTTATAAGTAAATAAATAATCTTAAAAATTTGTTATTACAGGCAATAATTAAATCTTTTCATTTTATTTAAGTAAAATATGAAAATAAAATTTAAAAGTACTTAATTCTTTTAATATAAGTTAAATATATTAAAAATCATTCAACAAATATAAAAGTATTCACCCCTAAAGTCACTATATATTAGAAAACTATCCTAAAAATAATAAGAAATATTTATACATTAATATCCTTAAGTATTAGGTTTAACGGTTATTTTGGTATATACTATATTTTGTTAAGGGTATTTTTGGTAAGAAAAAAAGTCAAAACTGCTTCTGCTTCTGCTTTTGGGAAGAAGCTACTTTTTTCTGCTTCTCAGAAACTGCTTGTGGTTCTTCCCAAAACACTTTTTTTCCCCAAAACAACTTTGCCAAACACCTCAAGTTAGGAAAAAAAGTGTTTTTGAGGGAAAAAAAAAAGAAGAAGCACTTTTGGCCTCTTAAGAAGTTTTGCCAAACACGCTATAAGATTCCTAAACATTTACAAACACCTCCAAGTCACAGCTTTATTGAAAAAAGACACAATTTTTCCACACCCAAATAAGCATAAGATCAGTTAATGCACATACACACACACCCCTCTGATATAACTCCACCCCAGAAGCTAAAATCAACAGAGTAAGATTTCCAAACATTTACAACACCTCCAAGATTACAGGTTTACTGAAAAATACACAATTATATGACACCCAAACAATCACAAATCAGTTTAAGCACATATATACACACACAAAACTGATATAACTCCACCCTAGAAAGTAAAATTATGAGAGTAAGATTCCTAAATATTTAGAACCACCTCCAAGATCACAGCTTTATTGAAAAAGGACACAATTTTTCCACACCCAAATAAGCAAAAATCAGTTTAAGCGCACACACACACACACACACACACATATTCAGAACACCTCCAAGATCACAGCTTTATTGAAAAAAGACACAATTATATGACACCCAAATAAGCAAAAATCAGTTTAAGCACACACACATATAGAACACCTCCAAGATCACAGCTTTATTGAAAAAAGACACAATTATATGACACCCAAATAAGAAAAAATAAGTTTAAGCACACACAAATATATAGAACACCTCCAAGATCACAGCTTTATTGGAAAAAAGACACAATTTTTCCACACCCAAATAAGCAAAATTCAGTTTAAGCACAATATAGTATATTTAGAACACCTCCAAGATCACAATTTTATTGAAAAAAGACACAATTATATGACACCCAAATAAGCAAAAATCAGTTTAAGCACACATATATATATTTGGAACACCTCCAAGATCACAACTTTATTGAAAAAAGACACAATTATATGACACCCAAATGAGCAAAAATCAGTTTAAGCACACATATATATTTAGAACACCTCCAAGAACACAGCTTTATTGAAAAAAGACACAATTTCTTGATACCCAAATAAGCAAACAATCAGTTTATGCGCGCGCGCGCACACACACACAAAGACTCACCCAGTGGGGAGGTTATCAACATAGCTAATAAGCATCTTGAGTTTGCTACCACCTTCAGAAGCAAGACCAGCATGCATCTCTACAGTCATAGCATCAGCCACTTGCCTTAATTTTCCTATTGGAGTTTCACATTTCTCCTCAAACTCTTTCAATATATCCATAGCTTTAGCCCATTTACCTGAATTTTTCATTTTGTGCCTCATTAATAAAACAGCAGCAGCACATACTGCAGCTGTACATACTACTGCTGCACCCACCACCACTTTTCCCATATTTTTCACTTGTAACACAACAACACACAATTGTTCTTTCTTTTTGTGTATTCAAACTGAATATTCTACTGTAAAGATTGTAGCTTTTTGGTTTATTTGTAGTATTGGTTTGTTAAAGATTCACAATTAGATACTTTCTTGGTATTTTTGTGTGTGTGTGTGAGAGAAAAAGAAAGGAAAATGGGAGAGAGAATTGTTGAAGATTTTTTAGGTGACATGGAAGAAGACAAGAGTAGGTCCCCACAATATAAGGAAATTGCTATTTTGACGCTTATCAAAGTCTGTTAAAGAATCTTTCTGTGTCTGTCTCTATCTATATATATTTTTGGGATGTGCACCAAATATTATACACTATCATTGACCTTAATTTAACCAAAAGATAAAAATAAAAAGAAAGCTAAAGAAACAGCAGGATCAATGGATTTTTTGACTTTTTACAAATTTATTTTTAGTTTTATGACTTTTTTTTTTTTTTTTTATATATGGAAAATTTATTTTTATATGTAAGAGATTTGTCTTTTACACATAAGAGATCTAAAAAGGTCATTTTCTTAAATTCAAAATTGTAAAGGGGCATGATGTACAAATAACACGAAACACTAGAGGTTGTTCCGCATGATGTATTTGGAAATATAATACTAGTACATCTTAACTTTATATTATTAATTTCTTATTTGATAGTATTTTTTAATTTATATATAACTAATACAAGTAGTATTAGTTATATATACTATATTCAATATCATTCTTATACATAATAAACTATGTCAATAACAATATTATAATTTTTAATATATGGATAAACATATATAAAAATAAATTTGTCCTTTCAAAACCTTTAATACACCAAACCAAACGATTGATATGAAATAATCTCAACATAATAGTAATTAGTACTATTCTTATACGCCCTGCTAGACGACCCATAGAAGCAGCCACTCTTTCTTTGTACTTCAACAAGAATATCTTCGTGTGTGCTAAAGTGAGGCCAGAATCTTTTTTCAAAGGTGTTGACATACAGTGTATAACTAATATTTCGAGACAAGTTCAAGAGTATTATAAAATAATGACTGTAAAGTAAAGACAAGTATAGATAGAAATTGATATATTATTTAAATTTTAAATTTATGTATATAATTGATGGGTTTAAAGTATCTTAGACTTATGTTTTGATGATCTAACAAACTTATTGTTAAGAACCAGATAAAGGACCTGGTGTATACTTGGTATATATCTATATCAACGGACTCAAGCTAATGTGTGATGTATGACTTCAGACAGAAAAGAATCAACTCAGGGACCTGATCCCTTTGAGTTTTTCTGACAGCAGTACGAAGTCAACTCTACAACTGGAAAGTAACTGCCTGCACTGTACATGCTACAGTACAGAAATAGTGCAACAGTCACTTCCCATTGGGAAGAGTTTTTTACCAACCAAGTATTTACATCATCCAAGTGATGTTATCCAAATGATATTAACAAGAAGCATTACAACAAAACATCACTTGAACACTTGTGAAATAATTCAAGCACTCAAGATCTGATAATCAAGCATTGAAGTCACAAGTGCATCAAGAACAAAGTACAACACTAATACGGACCAGTTCCTACAACAAGTCTTTTGTATGTCCTTAGTTGAGTTGTATCTTTGTATTAGTTTTTCATTGTAATTCCTACTTTGATTATTTAGAAACTTTAACTAGGAACCTCCAAAAATCATAAACCCTTAGAGTTTGTGTCATGACTAGAGTTAGTCATGAGTTGAAGTCTTTGTAATAGGTGTATTGCAAAGTGGCTTGTAATATGTGTATTACAAGTTAGTGAGAGATTAAGAGTTTAATTCATAGGTTACAATATGATGTAATCTAAAGATTTCTCAAGTAGTGAAGTTGAAATTCTACAAGTGTAGGTCGTGGTTTTTTATCCCCTTGAGCATGAATTTTTTCACGTAAAATTTCCTGTGTCATTTACTTACTGGTTCATTAGCTATTTTTGTGGGAACTGGTATAGGACCAGGTCTCTATACAGTTTGGTGGACTCATACATTCTATCAATTGGTATCAGAGCTGGTTCTTTCTAAAAGGTTAACACCTAGAGAGGATCCTCACCATGGCTGCTCCACCAAACTTCGAGGAAGGACAATCAACCTACAGGCCCCCGAGATTTAACGGCCAATACTATGGCTGGTGGAAAACTCGAATGCATGAGTTCATAATGGCAGAAGACTACGAGTTATGGGATATTATTTGTGATGGTCCATACATCTCAACAAAGAAGGTAGGAGAACCTGCTGTAATGGTGCCAAAAATCAGGAAAGAGTACAATGATGCCGACAGGAAGGTTGTAGAAAAGAACTTTCGCGCCAAAGAGATTTTGGTGTGTGGCATAGGACCTGATGAATATAATAGGATCCCAGCCTGTCAATGTGCCAAGGAGATATGGGAAGCTCTACAAACGGCACATGAGGGAATCACTCAAGTAAAGCAGTCCAAGATCGACATGCTCACCACTGGGTATGAGCTCTTTAAAATGAAGGATGATGAATCTATTCAAGACATGCATACTCGATTCACTTCCATTATAAATGAGATACACTCTCTTGGAGAAATCATTCCTAGGAACAAGCTCGTGAGGAAAGTTCTTAGCATTTTACCCAGCTCTTGGGAGAGTAAGGTGAACGCTATTACTGAAGCCAAGGATCTACAAACACTGACTATGGACGAGCTGGATGGAAATCTGAAGACCTATGAGATGAAGAGAAAGAAGGACAGTGAAAGAAGAGAACCAAAGAAGGAGAATAACCTGGTACTCAAAGCTGAAAACAATCATTCGAGTGAGGAGGATAGCGATATGGCATACCTTACCAGAAGGTTTTAGAAAATGGTTCGAAGGAATGAAGGTATACCAAAGAGAGGTAGTTCCAGCAAACCAAAGAATTATGACCTATGTCATAAGTGTGGAAAGCCAGGGCATTTCATCAAGGACTGTCCTCTTCTGAAGCAAGAACATTTCAAGCACAACTCTGATAAAGCAGCCAAGAGGAATTCGGTTCCTGACAAACGCTTCAAAAGAAAAAACACAACTGACAATGTTGTGAAGCACGCTCTTGCAGCATGGGGAGACTCCTCCAGTAAGTCTGAAGAAGAAAATGATGCAGGTGATAGCTCCATGTTGGTATTTGAAAGTGAAGCAAATGAATATGATTCAATATTCGCCTTGATGGATCAGTCAGATGATGATAAAGACGATGATAATGATGAGGTAAATTTTAGGGATGCTCAGAGAAATCTGAAATCATATTCTCCTAAAAAACTCATGTCATTAGCTAATGTATTGATTAATCCATATCATAGTCTGGTAAGTGATAAGGATGCCTTAACCATATAGTTAGGAGATGTTGAGAAGACTAAAGATGACATGGTTGTTTGTGTAGTTGACTTGAAGGAAACCATAGAAAATCTGAAAAATGAAAAGGAGGTTCTAACAGAAAAAATTGCTAGTGTAGAACATGAAAGAGATGATTTGATGGTAGTTGTAGTTAACTTGAAAGAAACCACTGAGAACCTTAATAAAGAAAATAATGTCTTAGTGGAGAAAGTTGCTATCACTGAGCAAGAAAGAGATGATCTCCTAGTGGTGATTGAAGACCTAGAGGAAACAATTGAGGAACTTAAAGCAGACTCTAGGCTTGAAAATTTTGAAAAAGGAAAGGAAATTGCTTAGTGAGGCATATATTAAACTTGAAAATGAGATGAATATTGTGAAAACTAGTTTATGTGCTGATCTTGAGAAAAATAGGCAGCTTCAAGCATAATTGGAAACAGTAAAAAATGATCTTGATAAATCAGTGGACCTGGTCTTCAGATGCTATTACTGCCATGTATTTTAACAATGGTGGAAACAGATAGGGAGTAGGGTTCCAAAGGGAGAAAGTTCCCTATAACCCTCATTGCAAGTACGCTACTGTACCTGATAACTGGCTTTGTACCCACTGTGGGAACAATGGGCATTTCAAGAAAAATTGCCAAGCTAGAGTCCAGTCTGTTCAGAAAAACAAAGTTTTTGCTGAAAAAGTAACTACTGGAAGAGGACCAAGTGCCACTCACAAAAAACGCATGTTGCCTGCATGGACTAGAAGAGCTCTCATTCATCCCTTTCTCATTACAAGGGACCCAAACTTGTTTGGGTTCCTAAATCTAACCCTTGAATTCCTTGTGCAGGGAACAGTGAGAGGAAGCAGTCAACAATGGATCATGGACAGTGGATACTCTAACCACATGACTGGGAATACCATGAACTTCCTTTCATTGAAAGCCCTGCAAGGAGGGAATGTATCCTTTGGAAATGGGAAAAAGGGGTGCATTCTTGGTGTTGGAAAATTGGAAAGTCTCTCTTACACTCAATCGAGAACGTGTATTATGTCAATGGTCTAAAGTACAGTCTCTTGAGTGTTTCTCAAATTTGTGATAAGGGAAACAAAGTGGAATTTTTGTCAAAGATATGCACAGTTACTAATCTGGTAACTGGTGAAGTGGTACTTGTGGCCAAAAGATATAAGAACATCTACGTTGCTGATTTCGAGTCCCTACAAATTGGTGACATGATATGCCTAAAGTTGTTGTTGATGATGTCGAGCTATGGCACAGAAGGCTGGGACATGCAAGCTTCTCTCTTCTGAACAAGCTGATACAGAAGGACCTGGTTCGTGGCTTGCCAAATTCAAAGTTCAAAGAGCACAGAGTATGTGATGCATGTGCTAGAGGGAAGCATGTGAAATCTTCATTCAAGCCAAAGAAGGATGTTAGCACATCAAAGCCACTTGAACTACTTCATATGGATCTATGTGGCCCTATGAGAGTGCCAATCAGGGGAGGAAAAAATACATTTTTGTGATAGTGGATGACTACTCAAGATTCACTTGGACGATGTTTCTCAGAATAAATGATGAGACCTTCGAAGTATTTGTAGCCTTTGTGAAGAAACTTCAAGTGAAGATGAAATCAAAAATGGCTTGCATCAAATCCGATCATGAAACAGAATTTGACAATGCCAAGTTTGATGAATTTTGCAGTGAAAATGGCATCACCCACAACTTCTCAGCTCCAAGAACTCCACAACAAAATGGAGTTGTAGAAAGGAAGAACAGAACCCTTGAAGATATGGCCAGAACAATGTTTATTGACAGTGAAATAGCCAAAAACTTCTGGGCAGAAGCCATAAATACTGCCTGCTTCTTGGTGAACAGGTGCATGATCAGATCCTTCTTGAACAAGACTCCCTATGAGCTGCTAAATGGAAGGAAGCCCAAGCTGACTCACTTAAGAACGTTCGGGTGCAAGTGCTATGTTCTCAACCATGGAAAGGATCATCTTGGAAAATTTTATGCCAAAAGCGATGAAGGAATTTTTCTGGGGTATTCTTCTCAAAGCAAAGCTTACAAAGTTTACAATAAAAGGACTCAGTGTGTGGAAAAAAGTGTTCATGTAATCTTTAATGAGTCCCCTTCATCTGGTGAGAATAGCAACAAAGATGATCAAGACAGTGAACCACTGCTGGTTCCAGGAGAAATTATTGATATGGCAAATGCAAAGGCAGATATGATGAGTCAAGTGAAGGAGACAAATGAAGGTAATTCAACCTCCTCCACTCCAACTCAAGAGGAACCAGGTACCCAAATCACAACCACTGAAGCTGAAGAAAGAGTGGTTGATGCAGTTCAAAGTACTCCACAGGTAGCAGAAAGAAGAATGCAAGGGAACTAGCCAGGATTACCTAGTTCCTCCACTAATGATATTCAAGTGCCAAACTGGAAACATAAAAGCTCCCATCCTCTCGATAATATAATCACCCCCTTGATTCTGGAGTCCAAACTAGATCAAAAGCAAGAAATTTACTTGCCTTCTCAGCCTTCCTCTCCCAAATAGAACCCAAAAATATTAAGGAACCCTTGAAGGATGCAAACTGGATCACAGCTATGCAAGAAGAGATGCATCAATTTGAAAGGAACAAAGTATGGCACATGGTACCTAGACCCTCAAATAGAACCATCATAGGGACTAGGTGGGTGTTTAGAAACAAGCTTGATGAGCATGGAAACACTACAAGGAACAAGGCAAGGCTAGTTGTTCAAGGCTACAATCAGGAGGAATGGATTAATTATGATGAGACCTTTGCTCCAGTTGCTCGTATGGAAGCCATCAGAATTCTCATTGCCTTTGCATCACATATGGAATTCACCTTGTTCCAAATGGATGTCAAAAGGGAATTTTTGAATGGTTTTCTCAAGGAAGAAGTTTATATTAAGCAACCTCTAGGTTTTGAATGTCATGAACATCCTTAATATGTGTTCAAATTGGACAAGGCACTGTATGGTTTGAAGCAGGCTCCTCGAGCTTGGTATGAAAGGTTGTCAAATTTTCTCTTAGAAAATGGCTTTACAAGAGGAACAATTGACAACACTCTGTTTCTAAAAAAACGAGGAAGGAACCTGCTCATTGTTCAGGTATACGTTGATGATATTATCTTTGGGGCAATAGCTGACTCACTTTGTGAGGAATTTGCAAAACTCATAGGAAGTGAGTTTGAGATGAGCATGATGGGGGAGTTGAACTTTTTCTTGGGTCTTCAAGTGAAGCAGTCCACGAAGGGAACCTGTATCAGTCAGCAGAAATACATCAAGGAGCTTTTGAAGAGGTTCGATATGGAAGCATCAAAAGTGATCGACACTCTCATTGCCACTGCCACTCGACTAGACTTGGATGAATCTGGCTCTTCTGTAAATCAAACAGTGTATCGAGGCATTATTGGATCTCTCCTCTATCTCACTGCTAGTAGACCAGATATTGTATTCAGTGTGGGGCTATGTGCAAGGTTCCATTCAAACCCCAAGGAATCTCACCTAAAGGCTGCCAAAAGGATTTTGAGATATCTTAAGGGAACATAAGGCCTAGTTCTGTATTACCCTTCAGGTGATAATTTTAATCTTGTTGGGCATGTTGATGCATATTATGCAGGTTATCTGGTGGATAGGAAAAGCACATCCGGAATAACTCACTTCCTAGGATCCTGTCTGATTTCATGGGGCACAAGGAATCAAAACTCTGTAGCTCTCTCAACAGCTGAAACAAAATATGTTGTTGCCGCTTCTTATTGTGCCCAACTCTTGTGGATCAAACAACAATTAGAGAATTTTGGAGTATATACTGAATGTGTACCTCTTTTATGTGATAACACCAATGCACTCAACATGGCAAAGAACCCGGTCCAGCACAAGAGAACCAAGCACATTGATGTGAGACATTATTTTCTTAGAGACAATGTGAAGAAGGGGCTTATTTGCATAAAGTTCTATAGTACAGAAGACCAAATTGCAGACATCTTCACCAAAGCTCTGAGCAGAGAACATTTTGAGAAAAACAGGATGTCACTGGGGTTAATCAAGACTAATTGAGAACCTGATTCCCTTCCATATGGATATGAAAGTTACATTCAGGTAAATCTAGCTAAAGTGTTTTCCGGCCAAGCCTAACTCACCTCTATACCGTTGCAAGTAGACACGCATGATAATTATAGAAGCTGAAGAAACAATGCATGAGCGGTAAAAGAGAGTTGAAAATCTTTTCCAAAAGACCGGTCAAGAACCTGGTTCTTGTACCACAGGTTAATGGTCTAGTGTTTTTCTCATGCATATAAAAAAAAACAAATTAACTGTCACGGCATCCACCTTTTCAGACCCTGTATATCACGTCTTTTCTTTCAAATATTTTTACTTCCCTCTGCAACGTTGCATCTTCCCACAAACCTACAGCCGTTTCAGAACCCGTTTCTCTTCCCTCATACTTATCCTTTCCTTCCTTAAAACCCCTACACCTCCTAACCTTAAGCGATTATCCTTCTCTCTTTCCACTCTTCCAGAACCTTCTACCCAACTATCTACCATGGCTGAAGAGCAAGCAAACCTACCCACCTCTGAAGAGAAAACCCTTGACTCATCCGCCATGTTAGAAACACCACCAAACGTCCCCTCTTCCACCATTGCTGACCCAGAAACACCCAAACCTGATTCCCTTTCACCCCATATATCTCTCATCACTCCCTCTGTCGATACTCCTTCCTTAAGTGTTGAG